>QPEY01000058.1:1182372-1225409 GCA_014706445.1 Hydra viridissima
AGTTGCTCATTCATAGGAAATCATGTTCATAAAATGTTGAAGGTATGGTATGAAAATATAAATCTGTATTTTCATGAAATAAAGTCTGTTAAAATTTGTTATGCATGTTATGCAGGTTTTTACAATCTCTACATTAAATTATAAATTCCAATTAACATTCCTGATCAAATATATTGCAATCCATATACGTATTTATGCATATAAAGCCTATGCATATAATAAAAACTTTTGTCACACAAATGATTTTTGTTTTGTTTTTCAGGTTGATAACATAAAAAAGTTATGTGACTCTATTCCCCTAGTAGTTTTCAATCATATAAAATATCAAGAACATCCAATTCATGTAGAGGCGATTAACATACAACGAAAATTCAATATTTTGTTTAACAACTATTCTAAGTGTCACAATGAAATGAACTCATGTCATTTATTCAGCGAAGAAAAAATCAAGAGTTTTGGTAAGTTTATTGACTATTATAAGAAGTATTTAATAAATTATTGTTTAAAGACAAATTTTTCCATTATTTATTTACATTTACTAGTTAAGTTTTTTTTGTAGAAATAGCAGTATGTGAATTAATGAAGTTTTTTCGAAGCACTTGGCCAAAAGAATCAATAACTCCCAAAATGCATATGTTAGAGAATCACATGGGAGTATTTTTGAGCACATGGGGAGTAGGTCTTGGATTATATGGAGAGCAAGGTGGTGAGAGTATACATGCAGAATTTAATAATATCGAAAGAATATACTCGAGCATGTCTGGTATACGAAAACTAGAAAGTATTATGAGAGACCATTTCATAAGAAATAACATAATGGCTAAGTCATTAAAACCGCCCATCATCCCTCGAAGAAAGAAAACTGCATAATAAATTTTATGTTTTATGTATAATAAAATGATTTTGCATAACAAAGTTGTAAAGTTTATGACAAATATATATATTTAATATGTTTGTGTAAAGTTACTTTAAGATATTGTCGAAATAAGTCAGCCATATTGTTTTACGATTAGTGAAAAAATATCGAAATATTATTCATCTTCTTAGCTGCACATCTTTATGTAAAAAAATGACTGGTAAAAATGCTGTGTTAGATATTATAGCTTAACTTTTATTCTTTCCAATGATATATAATACTATATTTCAAAAATCGATCTTCGTAGGTTTTATTAAGGAATAAAAATGGTTGTAAAATCCGCGATGAAATCTCGGTCAACTTTACAGGTAAATTAAAGCTTCAGGCGTGACATATTTTTTGTTACTTTTGATTTTTTCTAATTACAAAAACGTATGTTAATAAAAAAAAAAGTTCATTAGTGAGATTTAATACTTTAGTATCCTATATATGAAAGATTGAAAATACCTTTAAATTCTCCGTTTTCGAGG
The DNA here is from genome assembly GCA_014706445.1 of Hydra viridissima. Lineage (NCBI taxonomy): Eukaryota > Metazoa > Cnidaria > Hydrozoa > Anthoathecata > Hydridae > Hydra > Hydra viridissima. The sequence continues at coordinate 1,183,759 of QPEY01000058.1, forward strand.
CTAGTGGAAAAAGAGTTATAAATGCACAATTTATTTTTACGTAATGCGCTAGCGCATAATAAATGTCCATTGCGAAACTACCGTGTTGATGAATAATGGAGAAAAAGAAATCTATTGAAGATCCATCTGTGGCACATATTAGATATTGTGCCTTCCCATTGAGAACTCATTCGTTTTAGGCCAATCTTTTTTCTTGTAATGTGTTGCTCTGTCTCTGCTATCCCAAAGACAGAGATGAAGCATGGATACTTGATAAAGCTTCCTTCGGCTTTCATCAAAAATACTTCCATCTTGAAGTCTCCAAAAGCCTCCCAGCCATACACATTATATTCCAAATCTCTGAGTAGAAGCTTGATACTGTTATTGCCGTCCTTAAGATGCACTAAGTGAGCCAAGAGGAGGGATGGATACTTGTTTCCGTTGTGAACAAGTACACCTCAAAGGCTTCTGGAAACGCCATCGCTTAACAAAATCTGCCTTACTGAGTACTTAAGTACTTTTTGCACCGAAGTTCAACACTTGACTTAAAGACTTTTTCAATAAAATTTTTATTCTTTGACGTATTTGCAGCAGTTAGTTGTTTTTTTTTATTGCTGACATCATGCTCTATATTCTTTATTATGTCGTATTATAAATAAGTATCAACAAACATTAAGAAATGAAACAACGCACTTTATCGTTCTATCACTTTACCAAAGTTTTGATTACAAAAAAAAAAAACTATTCAACAATACCAGTGTCGCCGCTATCCTCTGGGGCAGTGTCTCTTTGAAATAATTACATGATTTTAAAATTCGAAATTTAAAACTCACATTTACCTTATTTTTCTTGATGAATAAAAGGTAGATAACTATTTTCCCAGTTTAATTTTTGGATGTCATCAAAATTCTGCTTAGGGGCTCCTTACACAACACAAAAGAGCTTAGTAATGAGGGAAATCCTTTACAAATGGAGAATAGCCCTATCCTTTTTCTGCTTTTTGGTGCATCCAAAATCCCAATCGCATTGCATTTATCTATGTCTCAGAAGTGGATAGTTGGCATACACTTTGTCAGTAAGTAAATATTGTTTGCAAAGCCTTGCAGATATCCAAAATGTACCAATTTTCTGCCTATGAGAAGCAGTTATTCATAAATTACATAAGCTTTGATAAGAATCATCAACTCATTAGGAGGTTTTGCTGCAAAATATTCTGCATAAAGATACATTTTTGCTGAATAATTTACATTAACCCACAAACTTTGTATCTAGAATTGTCTTTTATAGTACTCTTGTCCTATACCAATTAAAGGCAATCGTAGGTTTTTTTAAAATACATGCAAATAACTGCAATGTATTGACTTTGCTTTGCAGCTCCAGAAGCCCCTGAGATCTGATTCTAATGTGGTCACAATCACACTTTCGAATGTATTTGTCAATCTTTTTATGATTGCTTTCCGCGCCCATTTGCAAGACTAACAGAAAAATTAAGTATTTTTTTTTAGATTTGAATCTTTTTGCCTTGCATTCTGTGAGGGAGAACTAAATTTAAAAGTAACGATCGAAAAAAACGTACACAAGATGACTCATTAATTCTTCATGTAAATTAGTGATAAAGCGTAAGAAGAAAAGTTAAATACAACTGGCAAAAGACGTAAACGCGAAGACTCATCAAACTGCCGCAGAAATAAAAAAGATGAATAGGTATCGCAACCAAAAAATAAAAGAAAACTGTAAAAACTCAAAAAAAAAAAAAAAAAAGGGAAAAGAGACGGATTAGAGCGACAGATGAGTATGGTTGTCTCTTTGGAAGGAGAGAAGAAGAAAAAAAGACGTAGTTTTAAAGAGAAGTAAATTAGAATTAAGAAAGTGTTTAAGAAGAATTTTAAAGAGAGGAAACTTTTGTGATTGAAAAATGCTGTGATGAACAAGCAGTTTTATAAGCAGTTTAATAAACAGTTGAATAAAAGAGGAAAAGAAGCAGAATTATTGATTAATGAATATAACCAGAAGTTTCAAATAAAGAAGAGATATTTAAAATGAAAAGAAGATATAAAAAAAGAGGAGTAATAGATATAAACAGTATTGAACACTACAAGAAGCGAAGGAGAATATTATTTTTATTATATAAACGTTATGATTAAAAGAGTACTAACTATTACACACTAATAGAACGTTTGTTGAGTTTTATTAAATAAGAGAATATACTGATATGGCAAATAGAACCTTAGCCCTTTAACAACTAAACCTTGCTCATTCCTAACTGAACAGTCCCCAAATCTCACCCTTTCCTCAAACAAGTACTCCCTACACCATAAACCTCGGTCCCAACCTCCATATACCCTTCCACACAACTCTACAACCCAAACCTCCCTAACCCTTTAACCTTATTACAAACCAAAGAAATAGACATTATATATTAAAATAATTAAATATTTTAATTGTAAAAAACACTGCCCTCACTTTACCAACAAATGCGGCTTTGCATTTGGAATCAGTTCGTTTCTGACATTTACAGAATAAGAAAAGCTGCTTCACTCTATAACATCTTTTTTTTTGACCTTTAACATATTGTAGTGTCAGGATGTGCACTTAAGCATCCATGTCTGTATTATACACACTTGGAGCCTTACGGTCCGTAAGAGAAGAAAGGTTGTGAAAATTATCTCATCTTCAGCAAGTTTTGTAAAGCATTTAAAACATTTCATGATGAAAGGCTTCTTTGATGTCTTGAGCTTGTTTCCATGTGAGATGCTGTGTGATGTGCTTCTCCTGAAAATACATAAATACATAAAGTTGTTAACAACAGCTTAATAGCTGTCTAGCATAATGATTAAGAAATCGAGACTCTTTCTGATGGGAGTCATGACCTAGATTTTTTCTGAATTTAAATACAAGTCCTTAAAACTAAAATTTTAAACAAAATTATTACCTCTAACTTGAGCAAATATGATTTCACTTCTCTTCCATTTTGGTAGTATCAGCCTTCTTTTTTTTGCCTAAGGTTGATTTTCATTAGTTTGGAAGTTTTCTCCCTCCGCCATTGTTTAAGGTTGAGAAGATAATACCAGGTGAAAAAAGTTGAGCAAAATCATTAGATCAGTAAAATCTAGAACTTTCAACATTAAAATGCTGGATGAAATTACTTTTTATTCACAAAAGTGGGTGTTTCTAATTTTTGGTTCTCATAGAAAGTGGACTTCATTAAGCGTCCATATTTATATCGTGCATACTGCTTAGCCGAAAAAGTAGCAACTGTTGTTTGGTTTGATTTTGACAAAATTGTGGTATAAGTACTTTTATGCTTAAAGGTCTTCAATTCAGAACTTAAAAAACCAAACAGCTGAGTATTATTAGTTTATTTCGCACGTTTTTCGCCGATTAACAACACAATAATCAAAATTTTGTTTGAAAATTTTCACCACACAATCTCTGAGGCTTAGTTATGCTAAAAATTTAGTAATATTATCAGAGCTATACATTTAATTAACAGATGCTACAATATTCCCGATTTATTCCCGCATCCTATTTTGCCCTACGCTCTCAAACAAGATACGAACAGCTGAAAGAAAAAAATTATTCATGGATTTCTAATTTGTTGGCTCAGAGATGGTTCTCAGTACCGGGAAATAGCAGGAAAAAGTTTTAAGGATATTGAGTATAAGCACCACAATGAAAAATGACATTAAACACATCTTCATGAAGATTTTGCAGAACGTCGTAAACAATATTTTTTTTTTTTTTTTTATTAAATATTTCAAATAAGTATTTATTATGTGTCAAGTGAAGAGAAATTGTTTTAATGAAGAATAAGAGATAATTCAACAAAAAGCTGCAATTTATCTTATTCGCATTTTTTTTTTTGAAAAAATAATATTAAAAAACAACAAAATTCAAGGTATTCTTAAGTACATATTTTCAGAGTACATATTTTCAGAGTAGTCAGAGTAGCAAAGTCAGTGTGTTTCAAAAGACGCATGTTTTAATTTTATGGCCAAAAAAAAAAAAACGTTTTTCAACATTTTTAAGAACTTAGGGTTTTGTCACACTGAGTTATTTCATCAAAAATGGCTTTAAAAACGTGGAGTATTTGAATATTGAAAAAAAAAAGTTTTACCTTTAGCATGATAAAAGCAATTGACATCCCTAGGCACTTACTTTCGAAAGAACGTTAGTTGACTCACTATGTAATTTTATGTACAGGAAGAGCTTATATAGTTTTAAACTTTTTTGTTAATCCTTTTCTTGCAGTTTAAACTGTGAGCAAACAATCAAGCTATTCTTTTAACGAACTTTCTCATAATTTTATTATTATAATCTCACCTTTTTCGTTAGTCGGGGTTGAATCTGATATTTGATTGTTAGTGAGACCGTGGATCCAACCGCTCGTATGATTTTAACCCAGCTTGAAAAAAATTTTTATTACGTGCTATTTTAGTATAAATCCGCGAGAATTATTTTCAATTGACAAGCTTGATATGAAGTTTAAGTATGAATTTTTTGAATAAAAGCCAACGTGATCATACAGTAACAAGCAATAACAACTTGCAGATAAATATAAGCATAATAAAGATAGGTTTCTGATTGCAACCTTTATTCAAGTGAATTATCCTTTTACTTTGTTTAAACACTTTTTTCGATTTCTTATTTTATATTTCATCAAGGCTAAATGAATGACTTCGAGTGACTTCAAACTAATGAAGTATTTTGTTGTTATAATAATTCCATTTCAAACATAAACAGTGCAAGGATAATTCTGTTCCTTGATCCAATTATACTGTTGAAATTTATGAAATATAAATAAAGGATGTTGATTGATGTTGAAATGATGCTTTTTTAAACTTTCCGAAAATGGCATGTGCTACATAATAAACAGATATAACACATGCACGGACAATGATAGCCATTAAGGTTTCTGGTTTCAAATGGAATTTCTGGGTGTCACCTAAATGAACCAAAAATCACTTTAAAATATGGAAACATGTGAAAAACATTCTATATGATTACATTTAAATTGGTAAATCATGCTGATATATACAAAACCAATTTTACCATGGAATAATCTTTACAAACAATCTTTTCCATCAACTTGCACAGGAATATATAAAAATCTAGTACTGTCAATTCTAGATTCTCTATAAGAATATTTTACTAGTATGCTACATTAGATGTAACCAACATATATTCTTAGGTATCTAAGTGATTTGCAATCTCTTGAAATATACTTTAATGGAAGCTAATTTTGCTCCAGACAACTGGCGTGCTTGTGGTGTTGTACCTAACATAATGAACGAAACTTATCAAGTACTATTTTTGAAAGAGTTGCCTGACGCTATGATCCTATTATAACTGATTTTTGATTTGTTAGCTATAGCTACAACTATAAAAACCTACATGGATGCTTTTTTTAATAAGCTGAATGGTTATAGATCTAAAGCTTCTAATAGAATTGTGTTTAGACTGTTACTTGAACTTCTGTTTTTGTTTGTCGCAAAAGAGTGATATTCAAGTTTTGCATTTAATAGAAATTTAATATGGAATTAATCATTAGTAATTTAGGGTGTCTTTTGTATAAGGAGCTAAGCACACATAAAAGTTTGGTTTGTGCGTTTGGGTTTTTAATAGATGGAATGAAGAAGGTCTTCAGGGAGTTATGTTTGGGGGAAGCTAAATAATCACTATTAATTGTGGTTATTTACGAGAAATTTGTCTTTAAAATATTCCAATTTTATTAGAATTTCTGTTTACCTACCCTAAAAGTCATTTAATATCAACAACACGTACTATTTCATAAGTTGCCAGATATGGCGTCGGTGTAATTATTCCTTCCTGTCAAAAGAAAAAAAACGTGTTTTAAGAACGCCAAAGTAAAATAAAACAGTTTGAAATAACTTTGAGAGGACATGGATTGGTGTTGAATTTCAGAAAAAGTGCAAAGTTCAATATATTTTTATTGGTTTTTACCGTAAGCAGCAAGTGATTAAATTTTAAAATAGCAATATGATCTGCACATATAATTTACACTTAAGTACTCCTGCAGCCCTTTCCTCAATAATCTTTTAAGAGACTGATTGTTTAACATAAAGATCGAAAAAGTTAGCTTTTAAAAGAGTGGTGTGACATTACAAGGTTCTTAGTTTATCTTTCTTATTCAGAGGATTTAAATTCAATATGAAGACTAGTCTTTGACAAAGTTTGACTAAGTTAGAAGACTAGCCTTTTACTAGTCTAGACTAGCTTTGAATTGCTTAACGGTGTACTCTAGTTTTTAGTGGCAGGTGCATCAAGTTTTGCAACAAGGTGTAGTGGCACTAAGTATCAAAATAGCAGTAGGAGAGCGTATTAAAAGGGAGTTCTGAAAAAATTTTTTTTTTTTTTGTAAATAACCGACTGCTTTTTGTTAAATATATGATGGATTGACATCCTTTTCACATAGTTTACAGCCGTTAAGCAAAAACTCTTTTTGAACTTAAGTTTCCAAAATATCCATTTTAATATGCGAATTCCAGTTCAAAAAGTCTTTCTCTAACTCATTAACCAAACTCTTTTTTAAAACTTGGATAAATCATTCGGATCTGTCAGTTGATCTTTCTTCAACGAGTGAGGAAGCTCGCAATCGAATTTCTAATTTCCTTTTTTTTTTTAAAAAAAAAAATATGAATGGGATTTAAATGTTCGTATTTTGAATATAATAAAAGAATGGATTTTTTAAGTCTCCTAAAAATCAGCTCTTGTTTAAAGAATATTTTTATCGGTTTATCCAAATTTTAAGGGCAAAGTTCGATATTTGTACTCATGTCAATACCTCGCTGTTTTTTTGTGCCGCGGCGCAGAAATGCAGCGAGCGCCGCTGAAGTGATAGATAAACAAAAAGTTTATGCTTAAGTTAATGATTAGGGGACAACCTTAAGTAAATGATTAAGGGATAAAACTTGGTTATAAAGAGTTGCTTAAAAGCCTAATCAGGGTTGGCTACAGCTATAACCTGTAAAAACTACTTTGAGCAGCAAATTAATTGTTAAGTTATTTGTTTATATGTATTTCAAATTCAGGATATTTATATCTCATGATCCAATCATGAAAACCAAAATATTATATATGTGAATAACAATTTAAATGTCAATAATACGCTTGACAATTTCTACATCCTTAAGATATACTAAATTTGAAACCAATATGTAAAAGCTATAAACCATTAATTTTCTGCATCATCTTAGACTTTCAAATGCAGGAAAAAAGTCTGCCTTTTAATCTCGCTTTCTACATCTTGAAATGTCATTCAACTAAAGTAAATAACAACATAATGCACTCTGTTGAAATGTTATTCAACTCAAATAAGTAACAACGTAATGCACTCTGTTGTATAAACTTAAAGCACTCGATGGCTAAAAACAATTATGGGCATTAATACTTAGCCTAAAGAGCATATTTAGCATGTTGTCGTTCAAACGTGTCATGTGTCACAAAGCGTACATTCGTTACTTTTGGAATCTCTTTCTAAAAATTAGAAATGTTATGGAGGACAAAGGTCGTCAAATCATCAGTAGCTCTATGAGTCTTTCCGTATTTGTTCACAACTGCCAGAAGAAATCTAAGATAAAACGTAATACTAATAGAAGTGAATTTGCATTAGGAACAAAAAGACTTGTAAAGATATCCTCTTTTTTCAGATATGACAAAGTCCTTCATACATCAAAACGCCGTTAAAGTTTAATACTTTCATTTGCAAAAACTTTTGTCTGGTATTGATTGTTTTTGGGTATTGTTTACCAAAATAACGTATTCTCAAATGGAATGCTTTTTAAACACTCTATAACACTAGGCACGGCTTAAATCACCTTAGGGAGACATTTCTCGAGTGATCAACAAGAATTTGAATGGAAATTTTGAGCTAATTGACACCATAAGAATGTTTATTTTAAGTTCTAATAAAAATTAGTAGATATGATAAAAACTATTTTGTCAGTGCGATTCCAAAAATGTAGCGAGAGAAATTCTTATTTGTGCAGCGTGGCTTTGGAGTTCTTCAAAAGATTAGTGTTGTTATCGACTTCAACTAAATCGACTAAGAATCGACTAGTCGAAAGCCGATAAAAGTCGACTTTGAAAAACCGAAAAAATTGACGATATAATTGACTATGTGTTTCCTACTAATTGACTAAAACTCGATTTAGTTGGGTAATTATCCTACCATCCTTATTTTTTTTTTTTTTTTTTTCACTTGATTTAATTTTATCAATCTTTAATATTGAATAACAAATTTTAACAAATAGAATAAATAGAACTTTAAGAAAGTAAACAAAAAGACTTGGCGGTAATTAATATTCTTATAATAACACATTCTGTTTTATATCAAGAACATTTTCTTTGTTTAATTTTAGTTCATCTAATCTGTCAGATGAATTAAAATCGAATAAACAAACAAAATAAAACGGAAATTATAATCACAAAGTAAAGAAATAAACAAACACAGCTGGGCAGTTTTTATTATTTTTCACAACAATTAAAGCAAAAAATTTAAAAAAACTTAATTATTAAAAAACAGTGGCGACTCTTTCCAAGTGGAATGTATTTTTTTTATTGCCGTTTTTAATATTTTTTTATTTAAATCAGGAAACTTCTTAACTTAAAGTAAAAAAAATTGAAAAGTATTTTTTTCACAATATTTTGATAATATTATTTAAAAAACTTTTAATTTCAAGTCTTTGGAAGTATGATAATGTTTAAAACAAAACACACAGACCAACATCACATTCAATACACATGTATCTAGAGTCAGTTCGAATTTTGTTAGCACTACATACTGCACATCTTCTTGATGGGTTTGTCTTGATAAGATAGGGAGGTATTAATGATGGAAATGTCTCTCAACTAGTCTCATTGGATAAATAGAACCTCCAGATTTTAAGTTGGTGGTCTTGGTAACGTAATTTGAAAATATATAATCAATAATACATTGGCGAAATGAAATTGATGTTTTTATAAATATAACTATTTCCAGATCTTTTAGTGAAAAAGCTAAAAGAAATTATGCAATTTTGCCTGAGATACAAGTCTTTGAAAAAAAGCATACTCAACGACGGCTATATCCATCATCCACATATAAGTATCACTTTACCTTCGACGGATATAACCATCAACCTATTAAGGGGTTAACTGAGTACCATAATACATTACTTAACATTTTGTTTTAATCACCAACTGGATTCTATAACGAGAAAAAGGAAGCTTTAATGAGGTGGTGCTACATACAGTAAGTTAAGAGTTAAGTTTACATGATACAGCATATTAAGTTTAATGAACAGATATTTTGGTTGAATTAAAAAAACAGCTATGAGTGATGCTATATAAACAGCTATGATATTCTTATGCATAGCTTAATCTTTACAAAGAATCTATCTATTCAAGATAAACTAATATTTGGTCAGCATCAAAACAATATTAAAGATTGATAAAATTAAATTATGTGAAAAAATAGAAATAAGGATGTTAGGATGATTACCAGACTAAATTGACTTTTAGCAAATTAGTAGGAAACCCACAGTCGAATAAATCGTCAATTCGATTTTTCAAAGTTGACTATTATCGACTTTCGACTAGTCGACTTTTAGGCGATTTAGTCGAAGTTGATACCAACACCCATTTGATGGAAACGAAAAGTGGGGAAGAAGAAGATATTTTATTTTAAAATTTTATTTTACCTGATTCACTTTAATGAGCTTAACTTTCAAATAACTTTTTACAAACCGCTTACTATTTGTGCTTTACTTGGCAATATATAATGACCTTGTATACTGAGAACGTATTGAGCATAAAATTAGAAAAATTACAGTGTTTGTATAAATAGATTATGTGAAGAACACCGTCTCTGTATATTATGTATTATGTATATGTTAGAGTAAACGAGTAGCTGATAATTTTTTCTGTTTCGCCATATTTTTTTCTGTAAAGATAAATTGAAACTTCTACTCTTTTCGTGTCCTATCGTTTCTTGTCATATTGGACTCAATTACTGAACTAGTTTCGGATTTGGTACGACTTGACTTTCTAATTTCATGTTATGAGCTTCGTTTTCCTTTGTTTCTTTGTATTTTTAAATTTCTTGACTTTTTTGCATAAGGAAGGTTTTCGTGTTTCCGAAATATTATATATATGAATAACAATTTAATAGCCAATTTCAAAATGGTCTTTTTATTTATGGACTTAGTGCCATCAGTTTCTGGTCTTTTAATTAGTTCATCATTTTATAAGCTCATATTTTTTATTTAAATCCGAGAAGTATACAGTTTTTGTTTCCTCCAAAATTTTTATTGTGAAGCTTGTAAGTATTAACCCAAGTAGTAGCCCTCGTATGGGGCTGTGTTGACTACACCGATTCTGGTGATTCATTTACTGGATATTAAAACTCCATGAAAGGCACGCCGGAGCTGATATGAACCATTGTTGAACCGTAAATGATTCACCAGAGCTGGTTTGCCAGAAAACAACTGTCATGTGGTCCTTTTGCAACATCCCAGTCCTGGAGATCCTAAAAGAGCTGATATAAATATACAGATGGCACGCTAGAGCTGGCTAGTCACAACTGGACCATCTCCACGTCTTAAGTTCCTATGATTATGTGGACAAGAAATAATGTCAGTTCAGTTAAAGGGAAATAAACAGGGTAAAATAGTTGTTCATAATTACTTAGATATTTGAAAAATATGTTCTCCATTACATAAAAAGTGAATCTATAAATATTTTTGCATAATTATTAGTCAATTTTCTCCACATTGTTTCCTTAAATTTTGATAAGATATGTTTCTATCGTCCTTTAGCTGTACATCTTTATGATTATATAATTCATATACTAAATTCATATTAAATCAATAAATAAAAACAATCATAGATAAGTTTTATGCATATATATACACATACATAACTATACATCCATAAATATACATACATATGTATACATATATATATATATATATATATATATATATATATATATATAATATATATATATATATATATATATATATATATATATATATATATATATATATATATATATATATATATATATATATATATATATATATATATATATATAGGTAAAAATAGCAGTCAAAGTGTAAAAGAAGCAGCCAGACGTATGGTTTCCGCTCTATTTAAAAATAAGGTTCTCAAAATGTTGCATTGGTTAGGACATGGAGAGCTTAAAAAAAGACCATTTTGTGACTTGAAGCCCCAATTTATTATTTAAAGGAAGAAATCTTTTTTTTTACTTTTTTAGTATTATGTTTAGAAATAAGTGATGTGTTGTATTCAACTATTAAGGATAATGTATATTCACAAGAGCATTAAAAAAGAATCCTTTTACCAAAGATGCATCCGAACATGATGTCCAAAAAGTCGTTGATCACTATTTGGCAGGAATTACTGTTAGAAACGGATGCAGAAAACAAAGAACTTTAAGAAAAAAATTTGCTGATATAAATAGTTTTGAGCATTTTAAATTATTAATCGTTGGGAGTTATAATTGTTGGTTAGCTTGTTAGCGTTAGTTGCTATAATTGCAACCTGCCATAAATTATTTACACAGATTGATTTTACATTTTAGTTCTAAACTGTAAAATCAATGTGTGTAAATAATTTATGGCAGGTTGCAATTATAGCAACTAACGTTTCTTAACGGGATTTTGATGGTGACAAATAATTTATTTATAGTAAAAAAAAGGTACCCCCTTTTAAACGTTTTTGAAGAAAATTAAATGTAAATAAATCAACTATTTTTGATTTTTTTAATGTAATCTATCAAAAACAAATAACTATTTTTATTAACGAATTTTTCTTTATTAGATTTGTAAATAGGATTTGTTCGTTGAATTCGGTTTTATTTTGATGAAGCAAAGCAATTTATATTTATTTTGTTTTAAGTTTTCAAATTGAAAAAAGAGTGTGTTAATGGTATTGTCTCTGTTCTATTAATCAGGAACATTTAAAGCTTAAAACTTGAAGTTGGCAGACTTTAATAATCAAATTAAAATAAATTTGAAATCTAAAACTTTTTTTCGATTTTTGAGTGATATGTACATGCAATATATAAAACTGATGAAGAGGAGAGTTTTATTAACAGCGATTTACTGTTTTTGGCCCGATCCAGACTCTGCTCTGGTGAATTTTTAGGCCTGCATTGTAACTTTAAGCATTTGCCAGTGGTTGCACGCTGAAACGCCAGAGCCTACGATGGCTAGCTAGCCCTGGACTATATTTAAGCCGATGTGGGTGACAGTACTGCGCCAGGTCTGGCAAGTAAGACCTGGTTATGTTTCGCAGCCAGAACAAGACCATTATCGGGCCATATGAAAGTTTCTATTTGGGAAGGTTCGGTGAGTTTAATTCTCCTTTTATGCTGTCATTCAAATATACTTTGTATTTTCCAAGACTTTATCTTGTTGTTTTTCAAATCAGTGTTTTGAAAAAGAAGTTTATATTAACTAAATTTTTAACTCCGCATAAATTCCGAAAGAAAATGTTGGCAAATAGTTTGTAACCTGGAGCCAACGTTGCAAACTAAGTTGCATATGGAACTGAAGAAAGTTCATAAGTGACGAAAAAACGTTCGTAATCTACGAATCCAGATGTTAGAAAAATAATGTGCAAGTGACATTACAAGACATCTGTAGGAACATTACGGAGAATTTTTCACGCAACGAAAAATCAAAGTAATTACGAATATTTCTCTTAAAAATGTTGTTAGGAGCAAATAAACTGATTAAAAAAATGATTTTTAGTAACTATGCATATTTTTGTGTGGATCAGTTTTTCAAGCCCAAATAGAGGTAAATTTATTGGTGGGGCAAGGCTAAGACAGTTAAGAATTGAAAAAAGTTTTTTTGATTTAAAAATGTTGATTTGTAAAATTAAAAATTTTTATTTTGTTAAGTTATCAAAAAGATTTTTTAAAAATATTTTTAAAATGATGTTTTTTTTTTTGTTTTTTTTTTTTGACTCTAAATATTAGCATCAGTTATAGGGAGTCAAAAAAGTTTATATCAGGCAACCAAAGAAGTTCGTGCAGTTTTGCAGATCCATAAATAAATACACATAAAAACAGTTTTAATAAAGTTTATCCTGAAAAATAGTCTCCTTCAGCAAGAATAACTTTTTCCCATCGAGAAACAAGCTGGTATATTCCTTTTTTATAAAAGTCTTGAGTTTGGTAGCTAAAAAATTGAATTAACTCATTTTCGAGATCTTCACTATTTCGAAACTGTCGATTTCTCATATGATTATCCAGGGCTAAAAATAGCTTATAGTCGCTTGGCGCAAGGTCTAATGAATACGGAGGGTGAGGTAGAATCTCCTATTGTAAACGTGCTAGAGTTTCCTGCGTGTTTTTTGCGGTGTGCGGTCTGGCGTTGTCCTGGTAGAATACAACACCTTTTCTGTTTGCCAAAGCTGCTTGCTTTTGGTGAAGAGCAACCAAAACTCTGTCCAATTGGGCTGATTATATCTCAGCAATATTGGTTTTTCCACTTGGTAGAAACTTATAGTGAACGATACCTGCTGTAGTCTACCATACACACAGTAAAATCTTTTGTTGGTGAATGCTTGGTTTAGGAGTCATAGGTACTGGATCATTACTGGCTAGCCAATGATATGTTCGTTTTTTGTTGAAGTATATAATCCATTTTTCGTCGCACGTCAACATCCGGTCAAAAAAATGGCACTAAATTGTGGTGGGAAAGCAATGAAGAACAATTGGTTAAGCGCTGTAGCTTGTTTGTTTCACTCAACTCATAAGGTATCCATTTGCTCAACTTCCAACGTTTTCCAAGTTGGTGCAAATGTAAACGAATAGTTTCATCACTCACATTAAATCTTAAGGCAAGGTCCTGACATGTTTGACTGGAGTCCTGCTCGATTAGCAGCTTGATATCCTCGTTGTTTACGATGGATGGTCTTCCAGATCTTGGTTCATCTTCAAGGTTTTCATTTCCAGAAGAAAATTTTTTAACCCATATGTGGCTAGCATCAGTTTAAACTGACAGTCACATTATCCGATTTAATTTGCAAAATAACAAACATTCTTTGCATTTTTCGTAATAATTACGTCATGTGTGAATGTATGATGCTGATAATAAAGTAAACTGCATCAACTTATTTTAATTTTTGCTCAGTTGACACACTTTAGTAGCGTTGATTAATATTTTTCGAACATGAGTGTTTCGTCAAGAAAAAGGTATGCATATATGTTTTGTTTTTAGTTGAAATATAGATTAAATATATTGTTAAATATCGTTTTAACATTAGAATATTCGGTATAGTCAACAAAGCTAGTCTTCTTAAATTTTTATGCGATTTCTGTGCGTCAGTTTAAACTGACACTAGCCGCAGGAGGGTACAGGTTTTCAAACAGTTTATTCACCTCGGAATAGAAGGCATTTTCATCAGTTTGTAGACACTGTATGACTCCTTGTAAATATATGAGCCTTATCTAATACAAAATAATTAAACTACAGCAGTCTGGTATTTATGTAAGTTACTGTGACCCACCTTACTTCCCTTCTGAGTTCTTATATTTGAAGGTTGAGAGTTGTTTATTGTTAATTTTTATTATTATTTTACTGCTATTTTATAATGACGTAATTTGTGGGAATGCTTTGACGTCATTTCAACATCAGAGCAAATAAATAAGTAATAACTAATTTCATATATTTTGCAGGTACCGGCTTCATGAGGTGCTACAATTGCTAGAAGATACAGACGATGAATGTCTTCAGAGCGCCGAAATATCAATTGTTCCTCCAATAACCTCTGGTGCAGACACTGACGAAGATTCTGGTGATGAGAATGAGGTGTGTGGAGATCCAAACAGTCTCAATCGTAATCAACTTCTGGCGGAAGCGACGATGAAACTACGAAGACCCAATGGAACTGATGTTATTGGAATGGAAGAGTCGGACGGTGCAGAAGACACTGCAGAGGAGGACAATGCAGAAAATAATACACAGGACACTGCAGATGATATAGTGGAACAGGGTCCGCAGCACAAGAGAACAAAGAAACAAGTTCCGTATAAACCGTCATGAGTCAAAAGCGACTTCAAGGAGGCCGTCAGAAAGGAAAAGTTTCCATGGACCATACCCCCACCTAAAGTAGAAAACCATCTGTCACCAGTGTCATTATTTGAGTTGTTCATGACACCAGAATTAATGCACAGAATATGCAACGAAAGCAAAGAATACGCTGCTCAAAAAGGCCATGACAATTTTGATCTGGACATTACATCACTCAAGCTTTTCCTATCGATTCTTCTAATAAGCGGCTATGCTCCTCTGCCTCGTCGCCCTATGTATTGGGAAACTGCGGGGGATGTACACAATTCCATGGTGTCGGCCGCTATGTCACGCAATAAATTCAGTTCCATAATGAGTAATATACATTTTGCCAATAACAACGAACTTGATATGACTGACAGGTTTGCCAAAGTCCGCCCTCTTATCCAGTCCATCAATGCTGCTTGCCTGGCAAACTTTCAGCCTGAACAAATCATCAGCATCGACGAAAGTATGATCCCTTATTACGGAAAACACGGTGCAAAGCAATACATCCATGGCAAACCCATCAAGTTCGGGTATAAGATGTGGGTGGCAGCAACTCGTTTGGGATATGTAATCAATTTCTACCCATATCAAGGTGCCGGCACGACAGATAAAGATCTGGGCCTCGGTGGATCGGTGGTGGTCAATCTCACAAAAGATTTACCAAAACGTGACGGTAATTTCTTTCACATTGTGTTTGACAACCTCTTTACCAGCCCACGACTGTTGCGCTTACTAGCGGATAGAGGAATGGCCGCCACGGGCACTCTCCGTTCTAACCGAACTGAAGGTGCGCCATTGAAAAACATCAAAGCAATGGACAAGCTGCCTCGTGGCTCGCATGACGTTGCCCTGGATCAAAAGGCTAATGTATGCTTGGTACGCTGGCATGACAGTAAGGTTGTGACAGTCGCATCAACTTACGCTGGTGTCGCACCACTTCGCAAAGCTAAGAGATATTCATCAGCACAGAAGAAGCGCATAGACGTTGATCAGCCTTCAGTAATACAACTGTACAATTATGGGATGGGCGGTGTGGACCGCCTAGACCAAAATCTAGCTTGCTATATGATTCAGCACCGATCAAAGAAATGGTATTGGCCAATATTTAGATTTTGTGTTGATTTGGCCGTTCAGAACGCCTTCCAGCTGTACCGTATGCAGGAGAAAATACCTGGCGCCCCGGAGCATGATCTGCTGTCATTTCGACGTCAGATTGCACAAACCTATGTGCAGACACTATCAATGAAGAAGAATTCAGTGCCGTATCCGCCACCTCGTGTAGCAGTCGATCGACGAGTACTTACTGAAGTACGCACAGATGCTACAGATCACTGGATTGCTCAGGGTACACAGCGTCGATGTGTGGCACTCGGCTGCAAAGGCACATCAGTCTTCTACTGTGAGAAGTGCAATGTGGGACTGCATCCTGGTTGCTTTAAGGCATTCCACTGCAAATAACTGATGCCTATTTTTGTCAATGAAATATAGTCTTTGCAACTTAACATTAATGTGACATTACAGTAATTATGTGCTATTTAAAAGTTCATGATATTTTTTGCATCCATTTCGCTGTTTCTGAACACTTTTGCGTCAAACGGGCAGTTTTCACTCGCTAGGTGGCCCTGTGAAATAATTAATAACAGTTATAAAACGTCACTGTTAGTTATGCTGCATCAGTTAACATTGCCATGTGATTCCTGGTTTCAGAGTTTGACTATTCTTCTTGTCATAGCCAAATATGACACGTGAGAAAACCTGTATCCTCCTGCAGCTAGCGTCAGTTTAAACTGACACCTATATTTTCACCTATATTCACTTAAGTATATAAAAAATTATGAAACAGTTGATGAATATTGTTCATTTGGACCTAAATCACACCAAATAAAGACAAGAAACACATTTTAAAAATCATGGGTTTATATGGGTTAAAGCACTTTTTACCCGTCCTTTCTGCTATGATACCTTCCCCAAAAGCACCGCATATCTTACAACAAGCTTCTACAGCTTTGGTTCCAAGTTTGAACTCATAAAGTAAACAGGTGCGAATTATCGCATCTCACACAGCCATACTCCACTTAAGGCTTTTAAATTTAAAATGCACTAATAAAACTTATGAAACACACTGATTGATTCTCCTTAAAACAAGCTTTAATTTATATGCAAAATCATCCCCCCACCACAACCAGTTTTCTTAATAAATTTCTTAGAAGTAGGCAATTAGGATAAACCGCACGAACTTTTTTGGTTGCCTGGTAAATCACCACCATTGTTTTTACTTTTTATTAACTTTACATTATAGAATGAACTTGAATTTAAGTTAACTATTTTTAAAAAATGGTTTAATAAATATTTCTTTGATATTTTCAATTTTCTGCAAAGACTTTTAAGTTAATGATTTAACCCCATATTGTATTGTGAGTCTTTAAACAAACAGACCAATTATTAGTTGTTTTCAAAGTTTAGCTGAAGGCAGGCAAGTCAGAATATTATTATTGTATTACCGGGTTATGACAAAGATCATTGTAAGTGTGACCATTTTGCAACAAGTTTATTGGAAAACATTTGTAATTACTAATTTAGAGACTTAAAATATAGATCATTAAACTTGTTTAGATATTTCTGAGCAACTCTGTGTCAAAAAAAACTTTTAAAAGTTAGGACTATGTTTAAGAAGGATTTAGATTTCTTTATTTATTGATAAAGAAGGACTATGAAACTAAAAAAATTTTGTTGTTTGCTACGCCCCGCCTATTGGGTAAAAAAAACTAGATAACAATAAATTTATGAATTGTGTTTTTTTCTATGTTTTAGTACGGTTTTGTAAATAATTTATATTTAGGTTTTTAGATGCAAGCTAAAAGCTTTTATGGAGCCTAACTTAATTCTAACCTTCATCATGCTCCTATAACATTTCCAATACAGAAATTTCAAATGATATTAATTTGAATACAGAAATTTTTGTATACATCTAATGAAGCGTTAAATCTAGAAATTACAGATATTAGTAATTTATAACTGATATACTGATAAATAGCTTTTAAGGGAGAACCTTAATGAATGGGACACTTTTAGCAAAATGCTTTTTAAAAGTACATAAAATTGTTTAATACATACATTTAAAAATATTTCACAACCATTGAATCTTGCTCGATGATGTGGTAAAACAAAAATATGAATTTGCATTTGGCTATTTCTAAAAACAGAGTTTTATTGGAGCAGGACATTTGTTCCATTCATTGGGTATGACTCATGGAATGGGACAAAAAAAATATTGAATGGGACGAATATAAAAGAATTAAGAATGAACAGTGTTCAGCTCAATAATTTCTAAAATTAGCTTATCAGTTGTAAGCATAGTTAAATTTGAATATATAGACATATACATAGAGACCATACAAAAAACATTTTTAACTTAAAAAAGCAAAGTTTCTCTTATTAAATTTCAATCAAAGTATAACTTTCTCATTTTAGAATATTATGTTTAGTAATTTTTGTTTAAAATAGTGTAGCATAAATGTGTGTATACCCATGGGTGCAAAAGTAAGGGACTGCAGCATCCCCCTGCTGAGCTGTAAATAATACATTATCAAGTATGTAATTTACTTAAGATAAAACTCAACATAATACATTTCACAACTTAAATTTCATGTATGTTCAATAAAAAAAAAAATGTTCAGCAGTTATGGCTTCTTATAAAATACATGGAAAAAAAGATTAAGTAAAAGAGGGAGTGTAAAAGATATTAACAGTTAACTTCGCATAGTTTGTACTCATAACAACGCTTCTTGCTGTTATTATTAAATTACCATATATCCATCATTGATAAGTGAAACAGTAAATCCAGGGAGGCCCAAAAAATTTTTTCCAGTTGAACTGGTATATTTTTCAAGTGTTTTTTTGTTTTTAATTTGTGGAAGGATTTTTTACAGATGATATAATTGAAAAATTTGCAGAGTTGACTGATATCTTAACCTTTTTGAATTTAATTTTTCTCTGCTATTTTTCTTCACTCTTCATACCAATATCAACATTTTTGTGCTCAATTACTCTCTTTTCTGGAGTATTTGTTAATATGGTACTTTTACCCAACTCTCTTCTCTCCTATAAGATTTTCTGAGTGGTGCTTTGGGGTAGGGGCGAATCATTTCTGGACTAAATACTTTGATCAAGGCTTCTGAAGAATCAGTTTGCTGTTGTTTCTTTTCGTGTAATTGTTGATTGCTATCTGGTTGTTGAATTGCTAATTCATTGTTTGGCAGGGGTCTTTCATTCACACTAGATGATGAAATCGCTTTCCCCAAATAATGGTCTATTAAGTGGATCCCACATTTTTTAAATCCACTGCAAGTATTATTTATTGTAAAAGATAAATTATATGATGTGCGTGCTAGCTGAGGTAAATTATATATGTTAATGATCCTCCCCAGATTGGAAGCCAACCATTCATTTTAAGATTTAAATGGCACAAATGCTAAAACTGCAATCTATGCCTAGAGTGTGGTGGAAATGTTAATAAAATCAAATTTTTTTTTTTCATTTTCCATTCATTCAATTTTTATCTTATTGTTTCAAAAGAAATGTGGCTTTCATGATTGTCCATTAATAAGAGCACAGGATTATGCAAAGATGGTTTATTATGAGAAACAAAGTGCTTTATTGCAACTAAAAAGTTTTCACTAGTCATCCAACCACTTTTGTTGCACAAACCTAAGCTGCCTGTTGGTGCTCCATTTATCATAAAATCCTTATAGCTTTTTCTTGGAAATTTATATACAGGTGGAACTCTGTTAACCAAAGTATTTACAAAACCCAACATAGTTACCATGATCCTCTTTCAGCTGAAACAGCTTGACAAGCTTGTTTTGTTCCACATGTTGATACAATCTTTTGAGGCTCAGTAACTGTTAATAATCCTGTCTTATCTGCATTAAAAATCCATTCAGGTTTAGGCTTATATTTTACTTGAACTTCTAATAAATTATCAAAAAACTTGAGACTGTATTTTTGTTGAAGGCAGTTGCTTGAGTAAGGCTAACCTTTTCTGTTTAACTTTCCATCCATTGCTTTCCTGCCCTTTTATTCAGGTGTCATGATTCAGGAATATTTTTCAAATGCAATCCAACGCCATAATTGTTAGCCAGCTGCTTTGTTTGTACTTTTATTGGACCATAGCACATATTGGGAGAAATACCTAAATATTCTGCAATACTGCTTTCTTTGGAAGCAAGAAAGTAATATTGTAGAATATTTAGGTATTTCTTCCAATATGTTTCAAAAACAATTTTTCTATTTCCAATATTAGTAATGCATTTAAAGTTTTCTGGGAGCTTTTGACATTTTGCCATTTTCACAGCTCTTCCCACTATAGATTTTGATATACTATATTTGTCAGCTGCTTCTCAAATGGACATACCTTCAAGAACACTTTTGACTGCATCTTCAACATCTAAAGAATTTCTTCTTACTAATTTTGTGTTTGGTTTCATCTAAAATAAAATTCTTTGTTATTGGATATGTCATATCGAAAAAATAGTCAGGACACAATTTATGAGATAGTTGATGAAAGATGTCACCAACAACTATAAAGACACAATTAGAAACACAAAACTAAAAAATGTAAGTAAATCGCTCAAATGTATACACTTATACAACTATATAATATAGATATACAATTTCAAATACAACTAGATGTATATCATATACACAAATTCAAATAAAAGTTAAAAGGGCTGTTTTATAGAGTGTTCTTGTATTAGTTCAAAAGAGTTCGAATTTTAAAATTTAATTTTTAAACAAAGCATTGGTCACACTTGGGTTATCAAAACTAAATAAGCGAGCCTTAGAAAATGTTCTTTTTTTGAGAGCTAAATAGCAAAGGATGAGCTGACCAGAAAAATGCTGGACGAGGACGAAAACATCAATTCGGTAGAAGAATGGCTTTCGAAACCAGTAATAGAAGTAGAAACAGCGATTGTAATCAAAAACAAAATGGTGGACAAGTTGGATTCCATAAACAAAAACGAATGCGTCAGAAAATTCGAGTATGAAAGACAAATCGTGGAACAGCAGTTAACGATTCAAAAAGAAGCAGAACAAGCCTCATTGAGAAAACTTCAAAGCGAAGAAGAATGGTATCTAAAGAAACTAAAAATGAAAGAAACATTGCATAAATCTCTTGGAAACGAAAAAGAAGCTACTCAACAATCCGTCAAGCTTCAAAAGTACACAATCACAAAATTAAATGGCGATTATAAAGACTGGTTACGATTTTGGAATCAATTCACGGTAGGCGACAACTCAAGCATATCAAACATCAGCAAATTCAACTACTTACTAGAACTCGTCGAAGGAAAGCCCAGAGAGGACATACTTGGTTTACCACATTCGTTGGAGGGATACGATGAAGCGAAAAGCATACTACAAGAAACTTACGGAAAAGATATTTGGGTTCACAAAGCATTGATTAAAGATTTGGAAGGATTGACGGCTATACACAGCACGCACAAGATCAAAGAAGTTCACGACTTTTACAACAAGCTTGCGAGAACTGCACGAACATTGAAAACTATGCAGAAACTACAAGCGGCTCAATCATTCGTGTATTCATTGATGGATAAACTTGGACCAGTTCGTGAAATACTCACACAAAACGATGATGGATGGGAAGAATGAGGACTGGAGCAACTTGTCGAAAAGTTGCAAAAGTAAATTGAAAGGAATCCGTTGAACTCAACTTTTAACCCAAGCGACGAACAAACAAAGGGCAATAAAAAGAACGCATACGTGCATTTAAGGTCCTATGAGCATCGAAGCACTACATTTAAACAATACAATGGCGGTCTTTATGACAAAGAAATCATGGCAAGTAGTGGTAAGCATGGATGTATCTACTGTGGGTTACAAAATCACAAAAGCGAGGATTGTACAAAAGTACTAACTGTTGCAAGACGCAGGGAGATTTTAACAAGCAAAAGATTATGTTACAACTGCATTGGTTACGGACACTCGGCGGCAAATTGTAAATCAAGAGGATGTAGAAAGTGCAACAAAAAACATCACACGTCCATTTGTTAAGATGGGAACGCAACAATGGATGGTAAAATGGAAAATAAAAAAGAAACCATGGGAGCGGTGCTTAATACAAGTACAGCTATTCACCCAACAGTAATCGCAAAAGTAAATGGCGAAAAAGCAAGAATAATGTTGGATACAGGTGCTGGAAGTTCCAATATACGTACGAACTTGATTACGAAACTAAAGCTGAAACCTACACGAAAGGAATATGAAAGTATTGAACAACTCTATGGAACGGTGGACAAGCGTGTGGAAATATATAACGTTACGCTTGAATCAACAACGATACCGGAACTTTGTATCAAAGTCGAATGCACCAAAGCAGAAAAGGAAGCACTCACCTTCTTACCCAATCCAATGATGAAGGATGTTAATAAGAATTTTGCAAAACTGAGGAGACTGAAATTTAGCGATGATGAAGGGAGTGACGAACTTCAACCTGTTCACATTATACTCGGTGCTGCTGATTATCAACGTATAAAAACCACGGAGCCGGTAGTTCTCGGAAAAAATCCGGATAAAGATCCAAGAGCCGAATTAACTATGTTGGGATGGACTCTTTCTGGGAGACGAATACAATTGAGTTCTGGTATTGAGAAAAGTTTCTTATTGAACACTGGTCGGGATGAGTTCGAGCAAATGTGTAGTTTAGAAGTACTTGGATTATCAGACACAAACAGTGAGTCAATGTTCCACCAAGACTTCAGCGAAAAACTGCATCAAACCGACGAAGGTTACTATGAAACCAGAATGCCGTGGAAAAAGGGTATTGTTCAACTGCCAAACAACAGAAATCTGGCTCTTAAAAGATTGGGAAGTGTAACAACTCGATTGAAAAAACTTAAAAAACTAGAACAGTATAATGATATAATGATGGAACAGATCAATGAGGGAATATTGGAAATGGCACCAGAAAAACCTACGAGAGAAATTATTCACTAGGTTCCTCATCAAGCGGTAATCAAAGAAAATGCTGAGTCAACGAAAATGAGAATTGTTTATGAATGTTCAGCTAGGAAAGACGATCAATCACCTTCATTAAATGACTGTCTAGAAGTGGGACCATCGCTGCAACCGTTAATATTTGACATACTCATCAGAAATCTGATGAATAAACTCTGCGTTTTAGCTGATGTGAAGAAGGCGTTTCTACAAATTAGAATACACGAAATGGATAGAAACGCACAACGCTTAATTTGGTATAAGGACTTAAAGAAAATGGAATTAACGGAGTTACGATTTACAAGGGTGATTTTTGGTTCTAGTTCAAGTCCTTACATTCTCGGCGCCACGATTAAAAAGCATATATCAAAATACAAGGACATTTATCCAAAAACGATGCTTGCTTTGGAAGAAGATACTTATGTCGATGATATACAAGCAGGTGGTGAAACGGAAGAAGAACTTATCAGGTTTAAAAATGAATCAACGCAAATCTTATTTGAAGCTGGTTTCCAGCTGCACAAATGGCATAGCAACGTAAGCAAATTGGAAAGCGACGCTGAGGTCAAATCAACAAAAATACTTGGAATTCCTTGGAACAAAGAAACGGATCAGCTATCGATTGACTTTACTGCATGTATCACTATCGGAAATAAAGAAGTGATAACAAAAAGGAAAATGCTATCCGCCATCAACAGTGTCTTTGACGTATTGGGATTTAGTGCACCTGTATTAATTACTGGAAAAATACTATACAGTCGACTATGCTTATTGAAACTCGGATGGGATCAACAAATTCCAAATGAACTTTCAGAAGAATGAAAAACCTGGATCAAGGCAATTAGAATTAAAAGAACTATTTCAATTCCGCGGAGCGTTTGTCTGAAAGAATCATTGAAATGGAGCTCCATGGATTTTCAGACGCAAGTAAATTAGCAATATGTACATGCGTCTACGTTGCAGTGAGTCATCAATATTCAAATACAAGCAACTTACTTGTAGCAAAAGCACGGATTGCACCAAGGGATCTAAGTATTCCTAGACTGGAGCTGGTAGCGGCGCATACCTTGAGCAAGTTAATGAATCATGTTAGGAAGACATTTAACAAGTATAATGTTATTGAAATATATCGTTGGGTTGACAGTACTGCGGTACTTTACTAGTTAAAAGAAAGCGGCAGTTGATCACAGTTTGTCAGGAACCGAGTTCAACAGATACAATTGAATGGAGAAGTAAAATGGTTTTATGTCCCAACAAAAGAAAACCCAAGCGATCTTGGAACAAGAGGAGTGAGTCCTGAGAAATTATCAAGTCTGTGGCTCATGGACCTACATGGTTGAAACACAAGGAAAACTGCCCAATTCAACCAGAAATAATCGAAGCGCCGTACGCATCATGTGAAAATGTTGGTGTGAAAGAGAACGTCAGTATGGCAACAGAAGAAATAAGGGACATCATATATTTAAAGAAATGTTGAGTAAACACAAGTATTGGAAGATCATAAGGATATCATCTTTCATAAAAAGGTTTATTTACAATTGTCGGAATAAAGAAAAAATAACAGGACCACTAAAAGCTGAAGAGATGATAGAAGCGGAGTTGATGAATCTTAAGTTACTACAAGAAGCTATTGCAATAAAGTCCGATGTGGAACTTAAACAGGATGAAAAACTGCTTTGGAGATATCACGGAAAAGTCTCTTGGTATAATCCAATTTTTTTACCAAAAGGATTTCCACTAACTCTCAGAATTATTGAGCATCATCACGCGAAAACGTTACACGGGAGAGTAGGAGATACCATGAGTAGCATAAGAGAAAGATTTTGGATACCGAATTTAAGAGTTGCCGTAAAAGAGGTCATTCGTGAATGCAATCTATCTAAGAGATATAGAGTGAAACCGCTGTTACCGCCAACGAGAGCAATTTTACCACGCTTTAGAACTGAAGATATCGAACCGTTTACGGTTACAGGTGTTGATTTCGCCGGTCCGCTAAAGTATAAAGCGGCAGAAAAGTTGGTCGAAAAATGTTGTTGCACTCTTTACATGCGCATGTACAAGAGCTGTCTACCTTAGACTTTGTCATGATCTTTCGGCAGGAGAATTTCAGAGAATTTTAAAGGAGTTTGTTGCAAGAAAAGGACCACCACAAATGATGGTTAGTGATAACGCAAAGACATTCGTGGCAACAGGGAAGTGGTTACTAACACTTAAGAAGGATGAAAATCTCGCAAACTATCTTGCTACCACAGCCATAAAATGGAGGTTTAACTTATCAAGAGCGCCGTGGTGGGGAGGTTTGTTTGAAAGATTAATTGGAATAATGAAAAAAAGTTTGTCAAAAACAATCGGTAAAGGCATCCTAAGCTCCTTTGAATTGGAAGAAGTATTGTTGGATGTGGATTGCGCTATAAACAATAGGCCACTTTGTTACCAAGGTGACAAATTCGATAATCAAGTATTGACGCCAAATGTATTAATTAGGGGGAGAATTGCAGTTTTGCTTGAAAAAGATATCGATTTAATAACAAGGGATGATTGCGCACTACGGAGAGTCAAGTTTGTGAAAAATTGTAAGGATCACTTTAGGAAAAGATGGATGAACGAGTACGTGCACGCAATGGAAGAACGACAGCAAGCAAGGGAAAAGAGAGGCAACGTGAAACTCCCAGGTGTCGGAAGCATGGTACTCATTAAAGACGATGTGAAGGACAAGGCACTTCTCAACATCGGTCGAATTTAAAACAATATTAAAGGGAAAGATGGAGTTATTCGTGGCTTTAAAATACGACTGGGAAATGTTTATGTAATTGAACGACCAATTCAGTTGGTGTGTGACTTGGAAATGGATTGTGGGGCAGAAAGCGAAATCGAGTCGGACGAGAATTTGGAAACAAGAGCCGAAGAGGATACTTAGAAAAGAGAAACGAGACTGGCGAAATTGGATGCAAGACAAAAGATCAATTACATCATGGAAGACGAGATGGAAGATAGCTGATTAAAGCCTAAGTCTCAGTTTTAATCGGGGGAGGGTGTCGTGAATAAAGTCTTCAGGATGTAATTAGCGTGTACGAAGGTGTTAATGTTTGTAGGTGCTAATATGTGTAGGTGTTAATGTTTATAGGTACTAATGTATGTAGGTGTTAATGGATGTAATTGTTATTGCATTAAATGTGTGAAAATGACGCAATTGCAAAAGTGTATAAAAAGAGAGTGTATTTTGCAAAATGTATTGATTCGCAGTCAGATGTAAAATATATTATCAAGTTCAAAAAGTGACTCTTTAGTGTCTCAGGGAAAAGTCTAAATAATTCCCCACATATGTGCAAAATCAGCCAAGATTCGGAGCTAAGCGTAAAACAATATCAAGAATAGAGCGACAAATTGTCAAGATGGTGCA
Source organism: Hydra viridissima (assembly GCA_014706445.1). Classification (NCBI taxonomy): domain Eukaryota; kingdom Metazoa; phylum Cnidaria; class Hydrozoa; order Anthoathecata; family Hydridae; genus Hydra; species Hydra viridissima. Next base: position 1,210,249 of record QPEY01000058.1, read on the forward strand.
AAAAAACCGCTTTTCATCAGCACCAAAAGCTTCCTTGAGAATGATTTTGGGTTACAAGTGAGCTCATGTGCTGTTCGAAATTGATTGAAAGAAAGTGGATACAAACCAAGAGTTCAACGCAAGAAACCATTCCTTTCAAAAATCCATCGAAAACGAAGACTTGCATGTAAATATTCCGGTATCATTCTGGAGGAAAGTTTAATCTTGTGAAGTCCGATGGAGCTCAAAAAGTACGGAGAAAAAAAGGTGAAGCATTCACACTCAGTTGTATTCGAGGCACAGTAAAGTTTAGTGGAGGCAATGTTATGGTATGGGGATCGATGGATCGGAACGGAACAGGAAAACTGGAGTTTATTAATGGAATTATGGACTCTGAGGTTTATGTTAATATTTTCAACAAAAATCTTCTGGCTTCAACTAAAAAACTGCGATTAGGAAAATATTTTATTTTCCAACAAGACAATCACCCTAAACATACATCAAAGAAAGCAAAAGAGTTTTTTATCCAAAAGCAAATTGAGTTACTTGAATGGCCAGCGCAAAGTCCAGATCTCACTCCAGTTGAATATCTTTGGGCTATTCTGGATAAAAAATGTGGCACACTATGTCTAAAAAGAAAGAAGAGCTAAAGATCATGCTCCAAGAAGCTTGGTCTGATATCGACTCAGATACGACAAAAAAATTAGTTCAATCGATGTCATGTTGACTTGCAGAAGTGATAAAAGCTAAAGGCGGTCCAACTCGATATTAAAAAGTCATAAAAACAATTACTCGGAGAACCGTTAATCTTTATGCCTTAGTCTTTAAAATTTTGTTCGGATACTTATTTAATGCTAAAGAATTGAGTAGTTTAAATGTATCTTAAGTTTTTATCAATTAAATAATATTTTTTTTTTTTTTTTGCATATTGAATTCGTAATAAAATTTGATTTCACAATAATCTTTTTTTTTATTTTTATAAAGTTATTTAATATAACTTGACAGAGTTTATTTTCCATAATAAAATGTTTTGTTCGGATACTTATTTCTTTAACTGTATATATTCCTTTTTAATTATGGAATGAAGCCGAGAACTAAAATGATGTCCCGTATAGTAGTATAACTAATAAGATATATTAATTCTATTGATTTTAATTGCAGGTTTTAAAATATAAAACTTAAAATTAAAGAAATTAGTTGAGCGTAAGCATGTTTATAGGGGTTATAATATTTTTATTTTAACTAATTTTCGTAAACAAAAAAGGAATTATTTAATGAAGTAATTTTAAATTTATGACTGATATAAATGAAATGAAAATAAAACATAAAAAAATTACTAATAAAGCATAAATGAAATTATTTGCATATTTTTTATAAATAAACAAAAACAAAATAAAGCAAGCGTGTTAGACTGCTCCGATAACCCAATCTTTCATTTACACAATTCATTTCTAGTGTACAGCTGATCGTATGAAATAAAGATGCTGTTAATTATTTTTCAATGATTTTTTTTAAAAGTTTTGCAGAATGCATGTCTTAAGTAAAAATATTATGTTCTAATCTTCTTTTAGTTAAGTTATTCAATTCAATGAACCGCGTCTCATTTGTAAATGTTTGATCAACGGAGTGCACCATCAAATTTTTTGGATTTTTCATTGAAGATATTTTTAGATTGTGGTGATCTGTCCCAAACATTAAAACTCTAAAAACTTGCTCACGTTTCTTAAAAATCTTTAAGATGCTACAAGATGGAAAGCCACCACTAATTTCAATAGTAATAATATTTGTCGATGATGAAAATCAAAGTAAAGAGTATTTGCAAACTTTGGCAATTGCTTGTTGAGAAATCAAACTATTTGCACATGCCATGCACGTAATTTTACAATAAAGCTTTCAAGCTATAAATCCTGCCATTTATCCAACTGAAGTAGAGCTTGATGAAAGACAAGCACCTAGATCTTTTGATAGATTTAAAGTCTTCATTGGATATTCTATTTTGCTTATTAAGAGTTGATTTCTTTTTGATATGCATAAAAGGAAGAAATCTGGAAGATCTTTATCAAAAGTAAAAAAATTATTTAATTTTGATCCAATCAAAAGAGTTTCTCGAGCAGATTTCATTTGATGTGCATTTAGATTGTTATTAAAACGTTTTTTTCCGTGAAGACTATTTCAATTTATTTTTATGTCAAAATAAATTAATAAAGGGGTTTTTTGATGAAACGTTAAGCGATTGATCTCTTACACTTGTAACTTATATAATAAAACCATTTGTCTTTCTTCTGTGTGTAATTAAAGGAGTTCTAGATATGTCTAATAAATTGAGTAACTTGCAGATTTCTCTAGGGTTCCAACCCAATTTGTAGGTTCATTCAGAAACAGAAGTTTCTTTTTTGAAAAACTTTTTTTAAGTTCAACATGTCAAAAAGTAATGATCAAATATTTCTGCAACATCATTAGAAATAATTTTTTATTTCCCTTTTTTAATTATTCTACTGAGTGAAGTGTTTCTCTTTTCGTTTAAGTTTCAAAATAAAACTTTTTGTGGAGGATTTTGTCTAATGTATCAGTAGTTACTACCTCTGCTAACGGTTTATTTAAGATAGAATATATTGATTTTTTTGAGTCCATTATATCATCATTGAAAAGTTGATTCTTTTAGTTTTTGCTCTTACTTTTCAAGTATACAAAAAAATCAAATGTTGAGGGCACAAAGTTTTTTCGACACCTTTTTTCTTTTCCGTTGACTCTTAAAATTGTCTAGTTTAAGATAGTTGCTGCAGATTTGGCTAAATTTGTTAGTGAAATCTGTATACGTTTAGAAGCCTTTTAACACCTTTTTTCTTTTTCGTTGACTCCCAAAATTGTCTATTTTAAAATGATTTCTATATATGTGGCTAAACTTACTGGGTGAAAACTGTATATGCTTAGTGACCATTTTCCATTTTTCACAAAAATTTGGATTTTTTTTAAAAAACTTTGTGAAAAGAAATAGAATTAACATTCATAAATCTAATTTTAAAACCATTGGCAAGAAGTAGCTATATTTACTTTTTGACATACTAAAAGAATTATGAAGAATTATTACTGTAAGAAATATGTGACTAAACATATTTTCTTCAAGTTATAAATTTCCGATGTTTTAAAATTGAATTAAAAGTAACAATGTTGGTAAAAACCTGAGATATATAAATTCAAAAAATCTTTTTTTACTCCTACCTCTAATGAATTTGTTTTAACAAAGTTTATATCTACAAATGATTATATTAAAAAAGTACTTCAGCAACAATACTTAAAGTCGCATACTGTTTCATTTTCCTTTAGTTAATTTTTTTTATACCAGCATGTTAAAAGAAATGTATAAGGTACTTTTAATCGATTATAAAAGTATTTAATACTGCAGTATTTCCTAAAATCATCGCAGTTTCACCGACTTTTAAATATTTTCTAATCAAACTGACAAAAATATCTCTTGGTTATTTTTTTTTTTTTTTTTTATCATTATTCCTGGAGTAGAACAGAAAAAGACTCTTTCGGCAAGATGATTGCGCTTTTGTTTCTACTTGAACGGTATTTGTTGATGGTTCATATATATCGCAGTTGGAGACAACTATTCTCAGCTTACCTTGGGTTTTGTTTGAGTTTTATCTTCGTCGTTTTGTCGTTTTCAGTTACGTTGTACCTTGGGTTTCTAAGATAACTTCGTTGTGGTGTAGTTAGTCGGAGTTAAAGCACTGTTCTCCAAATGACTGCTAGGTTGAAACTCTTATCACTCCTGATTCCTTTGATCCTTTTTACATTTAATCAATCATACGCATTATTAAACACAATTTGTGTTTTAAAAAAATCTCAACTAAGGGCTAAAATTATGCATTTTTATTTCGAAAATATGTTCATTTTTATTCACTTTCTTTAGGATCGTCGCTAACAAAATGTTCGTACAAGTCTTAAATTTTCGTTTACATCCAAAACGCGATTTGAAAAGTTCAAATATATCCTGTAAACAATGAATATTTGATATATTTAAACTTTTCAAAGTGAATCAATTTTTTTCGAAGCAGCATTTGACCTCCGTACCGAATTAACAGGGATCCATCCTTTTTTCCATCGCTTGCAACCACATTTGATTTAAGAAATCGATCAAAAGGGGATATTTAAAGATAGAGTCAGTAAGAAGTAATCCTATAATAGTACCTTCTGAAAAAGAAAAGCGAGTTCTAAAATCCGATTTGGTTTAACTCATAATACTCTTTTCTTTTAAAACGTGTTTTTTCAACTTCATGAGCTGGATAATAGTTGAGCGGTTGTTTATAAAGACCTCTCACCGTGGAAGTAAATTGAGATTGTCCATTTTCTTCATTTAAAGTTTAAGCAATATCTTTTGCTCTAATTTTTTATACTTCCTTTTTTAATTTTTAATTCTTTCGGCGAGTCATTTATTAGTGTTCTATTCTAATAGTAGATTGAACTTCAGTGACTATTAATATCAAGTAAGACGTAACGACTCTTACTGTAGTGTTATTATGAACTAAGATGGGGGTTGACTTAACAGGAATGCCTTCATTATCACAAGACTTAAAGAAAAAATAAAGGTTGCAAATTTTTACTCGCACACAAAGAAAAGATTGAAAAGAAACCAATTTTTTTATCCACACTCATGCTGTTACAATCAAAATCGTATTTACTGTGAACGCCTAGCGGTATTTAGGAAAATCGTTTCTTAACAGCGAATGCACTCCAGAGCAAGTGTTGAAAGCTATGATCAATTTTTAATGACCTTCTAAATTTTTCCAGCGTTGAGATCCCAGAGGTAAACTATGAGAAATGCTCATGGTAGCAAATCCGTGATGGGAACTGCTAGCACATACGATTGATGATGATTGCTTTTTAGTCAAAGAGTACTTATGTCATCAAACAAAACCACCTTTTTTATTTGACGATGATTGCTGTTTTGCACATCATAGGCTTCCAAACTGACTGTCGCTATTCATAGGATTTCTTGATCCAAATGTTCCACTGTATCAAAGTTAGTGAGAGGAACTACATAAATGTGCATGTAAATCAACGCAGTGACTTCACACTAAGCTTTTAATTGACTATAACACCCTGGACAACTTTGAAAAAGAAAACGCACTTCGGCTTCAGGGTAATAACCCACTTTGATTAACTTTGAAGATAATATGGTTTTAAGTTAACATTGGTAGAACCTACCAATAACATATTTTCAGGAAAAATATTTCGCTGACCTTAAAAATACCATGGTTTACATTAGTATAACACGAATAGTTCTTTAGTAGTATAACACGAATCAAAACTTTTTTTTTTAAGTAAACGCGCTAAACTTTCTTCCTAATCGTTTTTAAAATATATCTTTTACACGGTTTTGTCATAAACATTTATTAAACCACGCGATGACGTCAAGTATTTTTACAGTAATTAATGTATGGTATGAAGTTGGTAATTATCTTATTTTCAGTTACGAATAATTGTCAACTATGTCAGATTTAGTATAAATAACGCTGTTTTCTTAATAAGAATATATATAAACAAGTTACAAAAAAGGCGTTGAGTCGATCTTCCTTAGTCAGTTAAAAACAAAGAAATATTCACAACAGTTTCTTCTTTTTTAGCTTCTTTGTTTTCTAGCATTTCACATTCTTCACAATTTGGGTTTTCACTGACATGTTTCTCCCTTTCACAGACTCGTGTAGATGATTTTCCTGTTGTTGAATGCGCGTTATCATTTTGCGAGTCATTTCGTTTAGCGTATAAAATTATTACGAAGAAAAGAAAGAAAAAAAAAAGATTTTTATGTATTAAAAAAAAGAGACATTTGTAAGGTTTTTACAGCCTTTCTTTTCACATAATTAGGTAGTGTGTGAAATTAAATCACGAGCTGTCTCGTTTTATAACATTCGCTGGCGTTTATAATTTTTTCTCTGCACTTTTTTAATAAAGTAAGTGTGCGTTTCTGTATAGGCGTTTAATATCAAATTTAAAAGTCATATTCAATTGTCTGATGCAGAGTTGATAACGCCTCCCGGCGGCAAAGTAACTTTCTGCCGAAAGGCCGACTTTTTTTGGAGGCGGAAGCCACTGGCGGCGGCCGTCAGAAGATATTTCGGAGGCAAGTTGGTTTAGAGACCGCCTCCAGTGGCTTCTGCCTCCCGATTGGCGGCAGCAGCCAGAACTTATTTTTGGAGGCAGAATGTTTTGAAGGCCGCCGCCAATCGGGAGGCGAAAGCCACTGGGGGCCGCCGTCAGAAGATATTTTGGAGGCAAGTTGATTTGGAGACCGCCTTCAGTGGCTTTCGCCTCCCGATTGGCAGCAGCAGCGAGAACTTATTTTTGGAGGCAGAAAGCTTTGGATGCCGCCGCCAATCGGGAGGCGAAAGCCACTGAGGGCCGCCGTCAGAAGATACTTTGGAGGCAAGTTGAATTGGAGATCGCCTTCAGTGGCTTCCGCCTCCCGATTGGCAGCAGCAGCCAGAATTTATTTTTGGAGGCAGAATGTTTTGGATGCCGCCGCCAATCGGAAGGCGAAAGCCACTGGGGGCCGCCGTCAGAAGATATTTCGGAAGCAAGTTGGTTTAGAGACCGCCTCCAGTGGCTTCTGCCTCCCAACTAGCGGCGAAAGCCATACTGAAGTTGTTATTTTAGTCTCCCGCCGTCAGAAGAAATGAAAACAAAGGGTGTTGCCATGTTTGTCAATAAAGGAAAAGGAGCAGGAGTTTTTGATTGCTCGTAATTTTGCTCATTATTGATTGCTCTCGATTTTTAAAAGTGATAAAGAATTTGTTAAAACAATCGATAGCAAGGGAAAAAACAGCTTGGTTGTCGTTTGAGGCTGTCGTAAAAAACTCTCTTGGAAATAAAAAAGAAGAAAATTCTGCTGTTTAATTGTTAGAAAGTTGAAAGCCTTTTGTGCTCTTCGATGCGAAATAAGTATAAAACTTCGTTTTATAAATAGGCATCTTAAACAGTTTTTTGGTCAAGATAATTATTTAAAGGAGAGCGGTCCCACCAATATCTTAAGAAAATGGATGATCGTTATCAAGGACGTTTGGAAAAACACATGATGGCAGACCACTGTCCAACAGTACTGTCCAACTTTCTTTTGTCAACTTGCTTGATGCAAGTTGACAAAAGAAAAGAGCTACAAGCAAAAGTTTCTTCCCGATTAAATATTTATGAGAAAACGATTTGTTCGAAATCCTTTTCAAAATTAAAATTTACGTTACTTTTTTATAAATTTATAAAAGGTTTGACTTTGATAGGATGATGTTTATGCTATAAATTGTTTATTTTAAACGTGTTATTGACTTTTTTTTTCATCTTTTAATTTTATAAAAAATAAAATCTTTCAAAATATACCCTGGAATTTCCAAATAAGTTTCAATTCAGAAATACTTCGGAAAAAATGTGCTAACTACCTAAAATTTGCAAAAATTAAAAAATTCTATGCAAAAAATCTGATGTGACATTAAATGGAATCCTTTTTTTTATTGCTTGTATTATAATATAATTCAAGCTTATTGGAAGACTAATATTATTTTGTCAATTTAAAACTTAAGATAGTAAATAAAAACTTTTTTTCGATACTCTCCAGTTAGATACTTTAGACTTGATAAGTTTTTCCACCATCCTGACGATATTATACAAAATTTAAAAACGATAAAAAATGACGTTCTTCAAGAAAAAAAAAAGTATAAAAGTATTTTTTAATGACGTCAAACACCACAACACTGTGATTGTTTTCATTGTGGTTTTTTTAATCATAACTTGTTAAGGACTAAATGTTTTTTTTTATTAATCAAGGACTTGCCTTGTCATTATTTTCTAATGTTTCAGTTAGCAATGTTAATGCAAGTTGAATATAGTTATTTAGCTATCAGCAGAGTTTATAAAAGACGGAAAAATTCTCAACTACACTTTTCTTTCGCAGCCATTGGCGTCCGCCTCCCCAAAATACGGAAATCTTGAAAATCGTTTTATAACATTAATTGCCAAATTTTGAGTATTTTAACAAAATTATGACTTTGTCAGAGATTGGTTTTTATTAAAAGTTATCGAATAAAATATTTTGGTACTTTTTTCTATTACATAAACTTAAATAAAAATTGATTTAATCATCGAAACAAAAGTCAATTTTACTGAGTGTTCAAAGACAAGAATTAAAGTTTGGGTTATGTTTTATATTCCATTTTAAAACAAGTAACATAAAATAGAATCTTTTTTTATATATGATTAACGTAATAAAGAGAATTTAACTTTGTCAAGCAAATCCAAATTTTGTCTAACTACTAAAATCGCGTTTAATGTTTCATCCGAAAGCCGAGTTCTCAAATGGGTGTAGACCATTGCAAAGCTACTAAAATCTCGTTCAACTTTGACCTGAGAAAATGCAGCACCAAAAACAACTTGAGAAATATTGTAAAGTTCCTTCCAGTTAGGATCATCACGTTTTAAGTGCCAATATTCAAGAATATTAAAATTCTCATTCACACCAATACGTGGCTCACTATATACAATATTTGTTATTTGCTGATGAATTCTTGTGTTTTGTATAAAATCTATGCTTTGACGTTGACCTCCTCCTGAAAGAAGAGATACCAATTATTTGTTTATCAAACAACAAGTATTGTCTAATCGAACTGATTATCGAATCATTAAAAGTTTCAAAGTTTTTCAAACACTTAAAAGATAAAAACTTTTATTTAAAATTTGACTTTTTGACCTTAAATCAATAAAAGGTTAAACTACTTTTGTTTGGTTTGTGAAGAAAAAAAAAAAAATGGAAGAAACGAATAATACAATACGATGACGAAAATCATTAATATCAAGTTATTGAGTAGTATTGAACTTTTATTGACACACAGTGTGGAAATTCTTGATTTTTTAATGTAATTGAATAAAATTTGTTTAATGAACCGCTTGATATCAAATACTGGTTAAATATCAATTACTGAATGATAGTAAAATCTCTACCTGAAAGTTGAGTCAAACGTTCTTCATCTTCATCTCGTAAGTTTTCAGGCTGTCGAGCAATTTCAGCAAGTTGTCTTTGTGAGTTTGCAAAGTGATGAATCTTCAGTAAATGATCTACTCCACGGCTTCTCAATAAGTCGTTGAAAACTTCATGACTAGCACTATTCCATGCAAAACGAGGATCCAGTAAGAGAGCAGCGATGAAAGCATCACATTCAAAAAACCTTTGTGAACGTAAATTTAAAGCTTCTAGAAGTTTAGATGTTAAATTATTTTGTCCATCGGCAATCTTTTCTAAATTCATCACCATTCTCATCCATCGTAAAAAGAAGTCCGACATGGTATAGTCTGATCTTTGAAAATCCTTCATTGCATAAAATATCGGCTCGAATGTTCTTGCATATTCCTCAATAAATTTCCAGGTTTCATCATTTAATCTTAGCTCGCGGTTATTTCGATTAGTCCCGATTTGTTCATATATCGCGAGTTTTTCAAACATGTCTGATACCATGATGTAAGTACTACTCCATCTCGGAGCAATATCTTTGCGTGGTCTCTTGAGATCAGCAAAAATTGCATCATATTTAGGCGCTTGTGTATTTCTTATAAATTTTCTTATTTCAGCAAGAGTGGCTTCAAACGGCTCTGTTACGTCTTTTGCAGCTAATTGGCAAACATGCGCTCCACAAAACATTTTGGTACAGATTGCACCAATATTATTTTCTAACACATTTACTTTTCTCTCTTGTTCTTGAGTATGTGATAGCCTTTCGATCCCATCGTCTGTATCTTCAGAATTTCCTACAAGTTCTTCTTCAAAATTGACTCGGTCAAGCAGATCGAAATCTTCAAAATCAAACTGTTGTGCTTCCTCAACAAATTCATTACAAACGATCATTTGATTTTGCATTTCTCTGATAGCATCAGAAGCTTTGATCATGTTTTTACCTTGATCCGAACAAGTTGAGTAAATATCATCTGCCCCTTTCCCTACTTTCGCAATCAGAGTAATTAGCTGATCAGCTAAAACCGCTCCAAGTTGCCGTCCGTGCTGAGTGAGCATTCCCAAAGTTCGATCGTGCAATTTTCCATCTTTTGTATACCGAATACTTGCAGAAAAAACGTTTGTATTGAAACGAGACGCTGAGTCAAACATTAATGACGGATATACATTTTCTATATCCTTTGCAATAATTTCATAAATTTGGTCAGCAGCTTTAAGAATAAATTCTTTTGCTTTTTGACGATTCCATCTCACACCAAAAGCTTGAAGAGCCTTTCTAATCATCTCATTCTTCCCCATGTCATCAGCGACTGTCATAGGCAAATTTCTCATCAGAATCGATTTTATGAAGTCTCTTACTGTATCGTTGATATCGAAGTCAAATTTAACTTTTTTACGCGAAACGAAAATAGCATTTTCTTCACCGCTACCCTCATAATGATTACTATTTCGAACTCTCCTCCTTTCCGAAATTCCTAGTTCTATAGCAATATCCTTGTGTTTTGAATGCAAATGGTTTTTGAGATGAGAAACATTTCCGGCAAGAATTGCTGGCTTTTGTTCTGCGCACACTTTGCATTTCCATCTGTTATTTTCAGTCAAAAAATATTCTTTTACTCGTGTGTTTTGCATTCTTATCTTAATCAATCTCTCAGAAAAAAAGGTTAACTAAAAAAAAATAAAAAATACTATTGCTTATTACTCGAACCTTAATGAATAAGAAATTCGAACAATGAAAATTCCATCGTTTAGAGACGCTTTTCAAAAAAACTTTATCGTACCGGTAAAGTGCGAGATTTTGACTCCCACTTTTTTTTTACTTAGTAAAAATCTCATACTAAGTTTTTACTGTATTTTTATGTACAAATTTATTTTGCAACCACGTATTTTGCCAATACTTTTAAACGTTGCAACGTGTGGGGAAACCTATAGGGTAAATAATTAGTAAGAAAGCGACAAGGTAAACAGTTTATATATTTATAGTTGTTTAAAATAATTGCATTGAGTTTTCAATTGTGTTTTGTAGTGGTGCGATACTAGCTTAGTTTGGATGTACTTTTGTATGGTGCAGTTTTCAACTAAAAAAAAATTCAAAATTTTTAAAGAATCTTTTTTTAAATTTTTGTTTAGAGGAAAGTTATTTGGTGTAAAGAAGAGCAACACCACATAATTAAGTTTTTGAATGATGCTTATGATATTTCCAATGAGGCAAATGCATTATCTGGCCGCATAGGCATCAATTCAACCACAGAAAATATTCAAAAATTTTTTGGTAAAGAATGGTAAAGTACAATGCCACTTTTGTTTCAAGATGTAATAACTTTCAAAAAGCTGAAAAAAAGAACCTTCAAGTGAAACCATTGTTACAAATCGTTTCAGTTTAAAAAGTTAACATAAAAAAAGTTATGATTGATTTGACTCGATTGCCATAAGTAATATGTTATTTTCAAAAATTTTGAATTTTTTTAAGTTAAAAACTGCACCACACGACAAAAGTGCAAGCCAAATTAAGCTAGTATCACACAATTGGTAACATAAAATGAATATAAGTAGTATAAACAACTATAAATATATAAACTGTTTACCTTATCGCCAGATTTACCTAGATGACACAACTCATTATTATCAACTATGAATAACTTTGTTTTTCTTCGAAAATTCTATTTATCAACACCATTTACTAATAGCTGTCTTTGGATTATTTTGTCTTTTAAAAAAATACAAACGTCAACTAATTCAGTATGCGGCGTTTAATTTTTAATAATAAAATGCATTTAAAAATCTAAAAGAGAAAATTTTAATTTTATTCGTACGAAATGGAATCGCTTCTTTATTGCTTTTCAAGAAACCACAATCTTTAAAGCGATTAAAAGTAATGACAAAATACAACGCGGTCGCAAATTACATGTTGCCGCAAAATACATGTTGCCGCTAAATGCACGTTAGCCACAAAATACGTGTTTGCCGCAAAATATTCTAACTAGGGGATAAATACCTGATGATGACCGTAAGTTTTATGAGATTTTTACTACTTACTATTTTACTAAAACGTAGTAGTAAAAATTTTATTGCAAACTGGAAATTTCAACAAGTAAAAAAAATCTCCTTAATATAATATTTGATTCGACGATTGCGCATTTTCCATTTTCAAAAAAAAAAAAAAAGAAAAAATCAATCTTCATAAAAATTTTGATTATTGGAAAAAATTCAATTAAAACCGATATTAATTTCTAAAAATTTTAATGACCATTTAAGAATATTGGGTTTGTCAAGAATTTTTAACAATATCTAATGAGTAAAATTAAGAATTTAATGTTATGGTTGAAAAATGACAGTTTTAATTCAACCGATGAACGACTTGTTCAAAAGTTCAAACTTTGATCCCATCAAAAAACTAACAATTTACTTTCTATTAAGTTTCGTCGAAAAGATTTTTTAGCCTATGGCATGGATTTAATATTTCCAACTTTTAACTCTTGTTTTAAATATAAAACTTCAAATTTTGTTAATAGCTATAAAAAAACAAAAAACCACTCTGACAAAATCATAATTTTTTAATAGTCAAAGTTTGGCAATAAATTTCATATAAAACACAATTTTGATGTCAATTTTACAATATTTGAATCCAATTAATCTTTAAATTGGTTGTTAATTTAAAAACAAACGTTTTTAAATTAACAAGCAATTTAAAGATTTAATTTTTTTTAATGAAAATTTTGTCCCTTTGTTTTCAACTTCAGGCGGCGGGAGGCAAAAATTTCGCTTCCAGTTTAGCGGCTGCAGCCAACTGGGAGGTCGAAGCCACTGGAGGCGGTCTCCAAATCATCTTACTTTCAAAAAATCTTCTTACGGCTGCCGCCAGTGGCATCCGCCTCCCGATTGGCGGCGGCCTCCAAAACATTCTGCCTCTATAAAAAAATTCTAGCGGCAGCAGTTAATTGGGAGGCCGAAGCCACAGGAGGCGGCCACCAAATCAACTTACTTCCGAAATATCTTCTGACGGCGGCCGCCAGTGGCTTCCGTCTCCCGATTGGCGGCGGCCTTCAAAACATTCTGTCTCCAAAAATAAGTTCTGGCTGCTGCTGCCAATCGGGAGGCGAAAGCCACTGAAGGCGATCTCCAAATCAACTTGCCTCCAAAATATCTTTTGACGGCGGACCCCAGTGGCTTTCGCCTCCCGATTGGCGGCGGCATCCAAAACATTCTGCCTCCAAAAATATGTTCTGGCTGCTGCCGCCAATCGGGAGGCAAAAGCCACTGAAGGCGGTCTCCAAATCAACTTGCCTCCAAAATATCTTCTGACGGCGGTCCCCAGTGGCTTTCGCCTCCCGATTGGCGGTGGCATCCAAAAAATTCTGCCTCCAAAACAAAGTTCTAACGGCGGCCTCCAATTGGGAGGCGGAAGCATCTGGAGGTGGAAGCCAGAACATTCTGCAGGCAAAAAAAGCTTTGGGAAGCGGCCGCCAATAGCTGCGGAAGAAACGCGGAGGCGAGAAGATTTTTGCCGTTTATCATCTCTGGTCTGATGGATTTCAATTGATAATGGTTTCAAATTTCTCCGATTATTCTAATAACCCATTGGTTGCTATTCACATTTAATCGCTAATACTTTTTTATTGGCGTTTTTTTTAATTTTTCACTGATGTAAACTCTTATCAAACGGTATGAAATTAAACATTTGTTTGAACACTAAACATTAAAAATTGAGTTAATTTCGTGATTCTGCTGTTTACCAGTCATGTTCAAAATTTAGAAATTGAAATCCTCTAAAATGTTTTTAAAAATTATATATACTAAAGATAAATATTTATTACTATACAAAAACTGAGAGAGGTACAGTTATAAAAATGAACACCATGTGAATTAAATTCCGTCAAATGCTTTCACGTTTTTTTTTGTTTTTTTTTTTTTCAAGGGTTTTATTCACGTTTTTTCACGTAGAGTCTGTACAAAGTCTCGTGAAAAAAAATGAAATCATTTGACATAAACTGAGATATCTTAAAAAGATTTGCTTTTGAGGCAAAAAAAATCCTACTGATCATAAAATATGAGAGATGAAAAAAATATATTTCGATCAAAACTAGCTTTGTAATGCAAGCATAAAGTATAACTCCAATACAGACAAACTTTTGCAATTTAATTTAGACTGCCTAAGACATAAAATGATGTCAGTATATATCCTGTTTCTAGTTTTGAACTAATTTAAATTGTCATTACAGGCATTTTTTCGCGAAAAAAAAACAATTTTTTATATAATGATTTATATCCTTAAGACAACTCATGACATTAATTTCAAAATATTTTATAAGTGTTATGTACCGTAAAACGGGGTGAGTTTGCTACGCGGGGTGACTGATAATTTTGCTTGTTAGTTACAAAAGGTATTGATTTGAAAATTTAATTGCAAAATTAGAAACTTTTTTTTTTTTTCTTGTACATTATTATATTCTGCGTATATTTTTGAAATTTTAATGATTGTGAAGTGATTCTAACTTGTGCAAATGTGTTGGGATTAACATGACTTAAACAACAAAATAACGATTTTTGCATGTACCAAAAAAATGCCGAAAAATATGATTTTAATTTTTTGGAATAAATTTTTTTCTAAAAATCTATACTTAGATGCTCAAGTGGTATATTCCAGTTATAATACCACTGTAATATATCACTCGTTTTTGGTTATTCCCAATTACATTTGCAGAAAATTCAAAACAATTTTGTTTTCACTTTTTCAAACAATTTTCAATATTTGATATTTCAACCTTATTGTAATTATTTAATGTTTCAAACAATTATTTCTAGTTAAAAAAGACATTGAGACAAAAAGTATAACAAGACCCAGCCGGCATCTTTACGTTGTTTCAACGTTGATATTAGGTTGAAGCGTTGTTTCAACGTTGGGTAACCAAATCGCAACGTTAAAATAACGTTACTATTTAAACGTTGTTCAGTAAACGTTATTTCAACGTTGACAAAAAAACTCAAACTTATTTCAACGTTTTAAAATAACTATGCGTTAGTTGGTGTTTAAAGTAAAATAAGTAAAGGCCAAAAAGTAAGTGAAATAATCTTTTAGTATGACACGGAATCAGAAAAGTTTCCAATAATAAAAGTTAAATTCTCTTCAGGTATTACATCTATTTCTTAAAGTTATTATTTTTTAAATAATGGGCTAAAAAGAAGAGCTATT
>QPEY01000580.1:13926-28394 GCA_014706445.1 Hydra viridissima
AGCATCATAAAAAATATGAAATTAAGATTGATGGATTGTTCTCATCTCGGATCAAATGGTAACAAAAAAAATATTGATAATAGCATTATTTATGAAGTAGCCAATTTGCTAGAGCCGAGCACATGGAAAGTTGAAGATATTGTAGTTCCGTGGATAAAATAATTTTGATAAATAGAGGCCGAAAATAATTTTGATAAATTTCGAAAATTTTTTAATTTTGATATCGATAAGAATGATTTCCGTGATTATGTAGAAAATCTAATAAACAATGGCCATCAACAAATTAGTAAAATTCCAGAAAACATTCAAAAAGCGAAAAATATGGTTAATACGGTTGCCGTTAGCAGTGCTGAAGCAGAACGAGGATTTTCATTGATGAACATCATAATTACTGATATAAGAGCCAGATTAACAGTGCAGACAGTATCAAATTTGATGACATTAAACTTAGTTGGTCGTCCATTGGAAAATTGGAACGCAGTTCCCTATGTAAAAACTTGGTTGAGGAACCATAACTCGGCAGATGATACAAGGGTTAAAAAATCTAAACCGAATGAATATACTGAAAATCATTTAGGTAATTGGAAATATTTTTTTATTCTCTTTTATCCTATTACATTATTGTTGCAAAGAATATGAACGATAGTTAATTAATCTTGACTTAGTCTGCCACTCTGACAACCATAATATTTTGATGGTTAAGGCAATTTTAGTATTAATAACGATGATTCAAGAAATTGATTTTTTAAAATTATCTTTTGTATACAAATTTATAAAAGTGAACTTATCATAATGATAAATTTACTTTGTGATGTGTCATTATTTCCTTTTAATGATTTTCGTGAATGGCAATATTTATAATATTGTATAACATAAATATATTCATGCAACACATCATTGTGCTTTTAACAAAAATTAGTACTTTTTTTAGAAAAAAGTTCTTTTTATACGATGGAAAGATGTTCAAGAACACAGCGTCGTAAAGTACAAAAAACTGTTAACACAATGCTAACTAATTTAAGTCAAGATAATTTAATGAATGAAGAAGTAATATTAAACAGTGGGATTGAAATTTTATCTACACATGACTCACATGTATCCTGTAATGGGGGTGATGAAATAACGGAAATCGCATAGCCACATAATGCATGTAGAGAAATTCCCTTATATGGAGCTTGTTCAACTTTAAATAATGATTTTGTTTACAGTGTCTTATCAGAATTTAGCAATGATTCTGATAATTAATCAATTCCAAGCTTATTGGGCAGTAATGACTACAATATACAAGAAGAACTTCGGCAATGGATAACAGAATTCAATATTTCACCTAGGGGTGTTAGTGTTTTGTTAACAATATTTTAAAATATGGGCGTTCATGTTCCGTAAGATGCTAGAACTTTATTAAAAACACCATGTAATGTTTTACAAAAAGTAGTTGCAGGTGGTGTGTATCACCATGTTGGAGTTGAAAATGCCATTAGAAGTCTCCTACAAAAAAAAAAGTTGCCTGCTGAATGTCTAAATCTAAGATTAATCCTTTCATGCGCTTGGTTGTTGTATAACAACAAATTAAAATAAGTTTCCCCAATGCAAATAATGCATCCTAACCGATTGAAAACAATATTCTTTTACACTGTTCCCCAATTTGACCGCCAGGATAAAAGTTGTGTCACTCAAACAAATTATGGTTTAATATAACACTTAGGACCATAGAAGTTGTTTCCAATTGTTTTTAAAATCAAAATGACCGTGGTACATAGCTTTTTTTAACTTTTTAAAGTGATTTTTTCTATTTTTAAATATTTTTTTAGGTTTTAATTTTTTTTTTATATAGTTATTTATTTTTTACACAACGTGAAAGATTTTATATAAATCTAATGATAAAAGTAAGAAAAAAAAATCATTTTGACTATTAAACAGACAAAAAATTCAATATAAATTTAAATATATGACAATTACACTCAATTTCTGGCCATTTTTTAAGTTCATTATTTGCGCCATTTTTAAATATTATTACTTTGCGCCACTTTGTACAAAGTGTTCTGAAAAAAGGTTGATTTTTGCTAGAGTATTTACGCTTTATGTTAATTAAAACTAAGATAAGAAAGATCAAAAAATGTAATAGATCAAAGATTGAGAAATATATCTTTCTTAAGCTGCTGCAAAGTTCTATTTTTTTATTATCTCATATGTATTTTTTAATATTCTTTTTTTATAAATGACTTGTTTTTTATTTGACTATTTTATGTTTTTTATTTTAGTATATATAATACATTATACATATACTATATATTATATGCAATGCATGATTATCTTTATATATTCCTTAGCTTAATATAAAATGCTATACTTATTTGATTGAAAATGAATCTTTAGATATAAAAAAATATCTACTTTATATATTTATAATAATGTCAACTTCATCAGTGTGTCTACAACAAGTTTTTTGTTGTTGTTGGGAGCAATTTGGAATAAATTCAAAATCTTTACAATATGTAAACAGCACAGTGGAAGAGTTGATGAAACTATACGTGTTTCATGGATATTCGAAACTAATAGAAGATTTTCCAACAAATATATGTTCAAGTTGTCGTAGAAATCTGTATTTGCTCAAGACTGGAAAATGTCCAAGAATGGCTTGGGGAGTAAAGATATCCAAGGTAAAGATAATATTTATTTATTTATTTTTTTAAATAAAGTTATGCAATCGAGGTATATTTGTAATACTAATAATCTTAGAATTTTTATTCTGTTTCTATTTTTTTAAATTAAATTTATGTTGATAACAAAGTCTTTTGGAATAGTATTAGTTTTTAAGAATAATGGAACTTTAAATTAGTTTAAGGAGTTAATTTTGAAATTATATGTTTAAACAAATGCATTAATATTTATATAAATTATATTTTCAAGATTGATTGGACGAAAAAGACTGGCAGGATGAATGTTCAAAATAAATCTGAACCAGAAACAGAAATGAAAACTAAAAGGATTTTATGTTCCGACTGTTTCTCTAGCATTGGAGCAGGGTTACCACATCAGTGTGGGAAAGAAACAGCTGTTTCTAATCTTATAAGTTTAGCTTTTGATCTTGGTTATCTTCAAGCTGAACAAGTTGCAGCAGGAATACTTAAGAGAAAAATGGAAACTGACAAAATAGCATATGGATCCAACTTTTATATATCAACAAGAGGAAAACCACTAACTATAAAGGTTGGTACGCCTGAAAACAAAACTGATAGGCGATCTATCAGACAATTATCTGTTCAAATTGTACAAGAATTGCAAATTGTTTTAGAACTCTCACTAAATAAAACAAAAGATATGATAGCAGTTCTAAGAAAAGGTATGGATAAAAGATCATCCATTGAATCAAATATCTTTGAAAAACTAAATGAAATTGAAGAATCCATCTCAAAATTTTATGAAGTTGAAAAGGTAATGCATTATATAAGTATTGAGTAATTACAAAGTACCAAAGAAAAATATTTAAAATAATATTTGTTATTTAGATTGAGTTCTTGGGACCAAATGAATCTGTTCTTTGTAGAGATGTTGTATTTGTCCAAGAAACATCAAATTTCATTTTAAATATAATTGAACAGCGGAAAATGGATCCATTTAGTACTCTTGTACGTATTTCTTTAGACTCAGGGGGTTCATTCTTGAAAGTTATTGTAAATATATTTGATCCTGAAGATAATAATGTAAACTCTGGAAGGTTTCTAAACAGTGGAGTTCAAAGATGCCAGATACTTGGAATCACAGAAAATGTTCCAGAATCAAATTATAATTTACGACTTATTCTAGAAAAACTAAACTTGCAGAATGTTCAATTCAATATAGCCTTTGATTTAAAATGTGCTAATTCAGTATTTGGTTTATCATCTCATGCTGGTTTGAGAGCATGTCTTTGGTGCGAGGGGCTCTCAACAACAGAGTCAGGAAAATTGAGATCTCTTGAAAGCCTGGATTATTGGTACTCCAAATATGCTGAGACTGGATTCAACAAGGCCCTTATGAAAGATTGTATGAATGTAATAAATCCCAGAGTTATCTACTTAGAAGAAGATCCTAAAACTTTAATACAGTACCTTGTCGCTCCACCAGAACTACACCTTATGATAGGATTTGTTTCATTACTAGGAACTCTTTTATTAGATCTATGGCCTGGTTTTGATGAGTGGTTGAAATCAAAAAATATTCTTCAAAGAGGTTACGAAGGTAGAGGTTGGGATGGCAACAACTCAAATGCTATTATTAAAAATCTTGATGAATTAGAGCTTGCCATTAAAAACACTCATTATCATCTCACTCCCTTTGTTGAATGTCTTAAAAACTTCAGATCTGTTAAAGATGCGTGCTTTGGTAACACTTTAGAAACTGGAATTGAAGAATCTATCTCCAAGTTAAAGAACTCGTTTATCTCTACACAAGAGCTAGCTTTAATCTTTGGTAAAAAACTAAGTTTGACTTGGAAAATTCATATTATTTTGTGCCATGAAGTTCCATTTGTCAAGTATCATAGATGTGGTTTAGGAAGATATGCTGAACAATGTGGTGAATCAATACATGCCAAGTTTAAACCAACCTTGTCTAGATATAAAAGAAGTGAAGGACATTCAGAGCATAGTGATAAACTTTTGGCAGCTGTTAAACATTTTGGAGGATGTAGAATAACCTAATGTGTGTGAGTAATAAAACACACACACTTAATGTCTGTGTGTTTTTTCTTTTTCAATTAAAAAAAATAGAACTTTATATTTATTGTTTGACTATATTCTTACTTGGTAAAAAAATGACAAGTAAAATAATGAAGAAATAAAAACTGATATTTTTTTAAAATTGTGATTTCAGCGCCGAAAAATGATGGTAGACTTATTGCTCCTCCCACTTTTGACGCATAGTTAAATAAGGCAACCAACTATAGTTTATTTTTCCTGAAATATCTTTAATGGTTGGTTGCCCCCACTCTTATGCAGACCATAGTAGCCCCTATTTCCGACTACTATTTTAGTCCTTTAAAATAGCCAAGAAAAGCTTTAAAAAACTATGTACCACGGTCATTTTGATTTTAAAAACAATTGGAAACAACTTCTATGGTCCTAAGTGTTATATTAAACCATAATTTGTTTGAGTGACACAACTTTTATCCTGGCGGTCAAATTGGGGAACAGTGTTTACAAAGGAAAGATGAAAAGAGCAGTAGAAAAAGTCTGCTTTACTATTTCAGAGTACCACTGACATTTTGTTGATGATTTTTTATGGGTGAAGTCGGTACTAGGAGCAGACAACAAATACTACTAATTTAAAGAATTTATAATTCTGATCTTGTTATGAAAAAAATATTTAATGTTAGTTTAACATAGCACTGTTCTTACTACTCGTTTATATTTTTGCTTATTTCTAACCTTTTGATCTAATAAATAAAATTAAATTGTTGTTGTGGAACAACACTGCGCTTCAACGGTATAAAATCCCGTCTATTACTATTATTATTTTATGCGATAAGAGTTTTTAGTTAAATTTTTTTTTTTATTATTTAATTGTTAAAATAAGTTTAAAGATTAAAATATTTTTATTGTTATTATCATTTATAATATCATTGTTCTTATTTTCAAATTTTAGTAAATTTAATATATATTACTGTAAATGTGATGGTTATATTGAAAACAAAGCTATATTATTTACTGGGTGCGCTTAGTACATGTTTATTTAGACACATAATATGTAATATGTGTGTTTGTGTGTGTGTATGTGTAATTTGATGCAACTTATTTATTTTCAGAGCTTAAAGTAAAATAAATAATGGCACTGGTAAAAAATTTTTATTCTTCTAAACACGCACAAAAAGTTATAACAAAGTTAGTTGCTGAAGAAGCTTTAGTCATAGATTTTGACAATAGTGATGTTGATAGTGATAATGATGATAGTGATAATGATAATAGTGATCTTGAGGATACAAATATGGAAAAGGAT
The DNA here is from genome assembly GCA_014706445.1 of Hydra viridissima. Classification (NCBI taxonomy): domain Eukaryota; kingdom Metazoa; phylum Cnidaria; class Hydrozoa; order Anthoathecata; family Hydridae; genus Hydra; species Hydra viridissima. The sequence continues at coordinate 19,903 of QPEY01000580.1, forward strand.
TTGTGCATGTACAGTGATTTTACTTGCTCAGAATCTGAGTTTAGTGTAGATGAAAGTTCTGATGATGAAAGTGTAAATAACAAAATAACTTCAGCAAATAAATTTCCTAACCATGTGCATTGTTGGCGTAAAGTTTCTGTACAAAATGAAATCCCTACTTTTAATAGTCAGCCTTTACTAGAAGCACCTGATCCAGAACTAACACCTTATCAGTATTTTAAAAAATTTTTTAGTTCTGAAATATTTGATCTAATTGTAGAACAGACAAATCTGTATAATGTAAATTTGAGAGGTAAATCAATAGCAGTGACAAATAGTGATATATAAAAAATTATTGGTATTTCAGTTTTAATGTAGATAGTAAAACTTCCACATCAGAGATTTTAAGATTTTATGTTGAAGACCCAAAAACTTGAAGCTGATGTTATATCTTCAACAAAATCTTTGAAAAAGTTGAACCTCAAATGCAAAAGTTTGGTTAAAGAAAATAAAAGTTGTAAGAAGAAGATCCTGACATTAGAATTTACTATTTTAGATTTAGAAAAATAACTTAGAGCTCAAGACTTAACATTGAAAGAAAATGATCGATAGACCATCTAAACTGCGACATCAATCAAATTGAAAAGGGTTCAATTTTTACAAAAGAAAAGAAAAGTTTCAATGCCTCAGTGCGTCTGGTTGTTTACCATTGTCTTGAAAAGAACGTGCCTGAAGATGCCATAACTAAAGTGATCATGTCAAGTGTGACTCTTGGTAACCTGAGTTTGAAGCCTCAAGATCTGCCCAATCTGTCAACAATTGCGTAGATGTCCAGAGAAATGGGAGTAATTGCTCTGTTACAAGTGGCAGAAACAATAATAAATGCTGATGTTGTGACATTAGCATTTGATTCAACAACATTTAAGGGCAGTCGCATAAATCAAATTCATTTTGCTACTAAGCAACAAATCCTTACAGCCAGCATCACTGAATTACCAGGAGGCAAAGCAGAGGACTTTGTAAAACATATTACTGTCACCATTGAGGATTTAGCCAACACATATGCAGCATATTATAAATTAGAGATTGCTGATGTAAGGAAAAAACTAATGGGCAAAGTAATGTCAACGCTGACAGACAGGGCCTAGGTTAACCTCGCAGCAGTTGTGAAGCTAAACAGCATACTTGAAAAAGAGCTGTTAGAGTTAAACTGTCATCTATATCCACTTGATGGAATAGCCAGTGAGACCAGGAAAGCTCTTCAAAAGCTAAATGATACAATACCCAGTGCCACTTATGGGTCAGATTGCAGAGCTGTACATCTTTTGTACAACATTTCAAAGTTAAGGTCAGTGTTTGAATTATGTATTTGATCCAAATATTTTAAAAAACTGCATATTGTTACTTTTTTTTATAAAATCAGAGTTTAATTGCTGGCTATATTTTAAGTCTACATTATTTTATTTCAGATACAAGGCCAAAGGAGATTCGCATGGATTTAATCCTTTCTAAAGCAAAGTCGATTATCTTGCAATTCTTTTCTAAGGTATGTTGGCAACCGATTGCACATACTGTTTTGTTCAGCTGGCGTTGTATACAGGTACTGACAATTGGTATTCAACTATCTATTCCATGCACTTTATTTTCAAATAGCAAATGCATAACTTGTTTTATTCTGTTTTACACTGTATTTAGGCACAGACAGTTACTAGTCAACTATCTGGAGAAGTACTGCAACAACACGACTATACTGAGGACATCTCTACTAAGAGATTTCAAGAATGAGGAGATAATGACCCATCTGCAAGTGCATGGACTCTGGGGCAAATTCTTATCAGGACCTTGGAAGGCCCTTTTTTATGCAGAGGAAAAACAAAGAAACCATTTTGAATTGGTATGCAATTTTTTATATTCTTGCAATGTAATTTAAACACTTAATGCATGTATTTAATTTTGATCTAAAAAAATAACTTCTAGTAAAAAATAACTTCTTTTTAGGCTGAGTATCTCAAGTCTACAATTTAGGTCGTGGAAATACTTTGTGATGAGCCGGGATTTCTATTGCCGTCACAGGTAGATGCATTTGGTTGCCCACTGATTTCTGATGAGACATTGGTTGCATTACGAATTATTGAAGGGAAGTATTTGGAGCAATTGCTTTCTGTTTTAAAGTTGATAGCTCATGCTACAGTTTTAAAAAGGCAGCTATCAAGGTATTTGACTGGTGAGCTCTCTTTACCGTCCCAGTCAATGCAAGATAAGGCAGTTAGTGCCCCTTTAATAGTATTTGGGCTGAGAGAGCTCTTGGCATGACTGACTTTCTTACTCGCAGGACGCCCAATGCTGAAATTTCATTTTTAGATGGCAAGACAAAGGTTAAAGTGAACAAATCTCTGTACTTGCTGTGTAATAGTAGGGGAGAGGGGGGCAGCTTTGAACAGGGGCAGCTTTGAAAAAATGCATTTTTGAAGCGTTTTAATATTTAAACTTAATAAAACTAAATATTTTGTGAAGATAATACTTACCCTCGCAGTTGTTACCTGTCTTTCCTCGGATTTGGCATAAACTGGATAAAATATATGATTTGTTTGTTTTTGAGGACAAACCGTAAACATTTCGATATACAGTTGTAAGAATTTTTTGACCACGTTTCTAACTAATGAGATGTTTAATGTTATTTATAAGATAGGATAACTCATAAGATTTACAATTAAGCAGAAAGTGTCAATTGTTGAGTTAATTTTGTTTGGAAAAATCATCATTTGTTATTTAAATCGCTATTGGGGCAGTTTTGAATAAAATGAATGGGGCAACTTTGAATCGTTTATACTTTCGTACTTTATTGCTTGATCATTTACGGCCTGATTTTTGATTATTTAAAGATAAAAATGGTTCGAAATTACAAAAAAAAAAAGAGAGTTACAGAAGTCATAGAGGATGATGTTAATAATGCTGTTCTCCAAGTTGCAAATGGATTAATAAGGCTAAACAAAGCTGCTTTAAATTATAATATAAAACGTAATATTTTACATTACAGAATAAAGAAGTATAAAAACTTTTTATCTAAGACCAAGCTTGGTTTAACAACTAAATATACTGTCTCACAAGTATTTAACAAAGATAAGGAAATAATGTTAAGAGACTACCTAATAAGAAGCTCTGAAATGAATCATGGCTTGACATACCCAACTTAAACTTAATCCATTTCCATTTACATTATAATCGTATTTTTTTGAAGTTTAAGGTTTAGTTGGTTTTGTAAGTTTTTGTTTTTCTAAAAAATCACTTCTATTTACAGCTTAAATAGCTTTATATAACTTTTGTTAGCTCAACTCCTTAGAATGATTATAAGATTAGATAATTTAGAAAAAATAACTGATTTTTACTATTAGAAACTTAAACTTAAGGAAATTTAAAAATAAATCAATGCTTTATTTAAAAAAAAAAAAAAAAAATTAAATTACCTTTTATTTCTATTTGTCAGAGATAATTCAAAGCTGCCCCATGTGTGTTCAAAGCTGCCTCAGGTTGGGGCAGTTTTGAACATTTTTGCGCATGCTGCAGAAATAAATATTCTGACTTATTTTTTAGCTCAAAATTTATTTAAACACTGCAGTTTTATTCCTTAATTACTTTTTTAACTATTTAGAAGAAAAAAAGTTGTTTGAAAAATTAAAATATTGATTTATAAAAAAAAGTTTAAAAAATGTTCAAAGCTGCCCCCCTCTCTCCTACAAAAAAAGAGCAAGAAAAAATAGTTAAATTTTGTATATTTAGGGGTGCATTTTCAAGAAAAAAAGTAAAGAGAGAAGGTTGAGAGGAGAAGAGTTAGAAAAGTTACGGTTTAAAGAAAAAGGTCAGATGAGAGAAATGGAACAGAGAAATTGATTAGCTAGAGATATAAAAAAACTCATTTTAGAAAATAGTTTAGATTTTGTACATAATTCCATTTTCTCTTCCCTCTCTGAATACCTAAGGGTCAAAGTATTAGAAATGTTAAATAAGGAACCAGTTAAAATTGAAGGAGCTAGATTTGAACATTTACGGAATGAGGAGGGGAATGATGTAGCTTATAAGGAAAGAATAGTTATGAAGTTACCACCTGTTACTGGAAAAGTTGTTAGTTTTAGAATTGCATATTGGAAAGAGGATGAAAAAGAAGATAATGCAGAAGACTTAAAAATACCAGTAGATAGCTTCTTGGCTGACGTTGCTCTTGGTGATTTAGTTTTCTATTGATTCAGGTTCTGCATTTAATTACCAGTATTTAAATATTAGACAAATGTTTACAATAGTATTTTATTTTAGTTATGCATTTTTAGTTTTTTTGTTCTTTTGAACGTATAACTTTTTATGATTAATTGTGTTTAACTTTATGTTTTTGTAAATTTTACTCAATTTTAAAAGATTTTCAATACTATATTAATAATTAATATTTATGAGCCTCCTTTCAGCAGACTAGTAATTTGTATCTTAAACATAAAGTTTAAATAATGAGTCATAAAACTTTAAAAAATTAGTCTTTTTGCACTTATTTTGTGAACTATTAATTTTTAAAATGCACCCTCGTCAAAATTCACCCCCACCCCATTTTGTTTTTTTATCTGATAAAATGAAAATAAGCTATTTGATCCGTAAAAAATGTAATAAAATAAAGATCTAATAATGATGAATCACTGTTGGGGTATTTCATGAGAAAGTGGGACAGGCATGCAACCCACCATCTCAGATTTTCTTCATACTTTATGAAAATGATCACCAACATCACATATATTAAATTGTAAAATTTCAGCACTGTAATCAAAATGGTTTTTGAGATATCTGTATTTCAAAATCACCTATTATGGAGGATTTTTTTCATTTGGCGGCCATCTTGATTTTCGTGTTGTTTTTGTTTTGCATCTTATTGTAAAAACCATACATGTGATCAAACTGAAATTTCGCACATTAATAGTTTTGATGATGAGGAATCAAAATATAATGTTTATTTTATATAAAAGCAATGGGAACAAAGTAAAAATAAGAATTGTATTTCACCTATAGTCTACCTGGGAAAATTGAATTGACCGAGAAAAGAGGTCTGTTAACCAAGGTAGCCCTTTTTTTTTTGTCTTTTTTTTTTGTTCTGTTATCAAAATACATGTTTTAAAGAATGCTTTTGTAAAAAATTGAGATGTGGGTTTTTTGTGGATTTGTTATAAAAATATAGGAGAATTATGTGAAAAAATGATTAAAAGTATTGTGGGTATGTGTTGGTTATTCCTTTTTCTTAATCAAGTCAGAAAACTTATACAAAAGAAAAGTTGGTAAAATTTATATCACCTAGTCCTATTAAAACTATATACAACTATTTTTATTCAAATCATCAAATGTTTGCTTTCTTTTAGATTCTACTGACATACTTAGTAAGTTAGCTTTTTACTAAATCAAATAAAATAATGAACATTTAAGCTGAAAGACTTAGGATTAGCCAGATCATTAGTCATCTGACTAGCTGTTGTTTTTTTTCCCCTAGTTAATTGTTAAATTACAAATAAGCCTTTCTATAAAAATTTCAAAACATATTCAATATATAAAAATGTTAATGATAATGAGATTGTGTATCAGTCAGTGTTATTTTGTGTTTATTTATAGTTTACTATTAAAAAGAAAGTATCTAAAATGAGCAAGGACTTATGTACAGTTGGTATTTTATCAAATGATCAATGCCATAAAATGGTATACACTAAATCAACTGTTGTTTGACAGATATTTCAAGTTATTCAGAGAGAGATAGAAATTTATTATTATAGTGATCTGGTTTATCAATATTGAATGTTAATGTTAAAATCTGTTTTCATCATGAACAACTTTTACTTAACAGATTTGCCATTTCCCAAAAGAATTGCTTTGACCCATTTAAAAGGCATAAAACCAATATAAAAGGTAAAATCATTTGTTTTTAACTAATTATGCAACTACTTTTTATAAACTTTTTAAAATGTGTCCTTCCTGTCGAAAAGAAGTCGTACAAAAAAAAGATGATTGGTCTGCATTACAGGATCAAAATGGTGAAGATGACTCTCTGGTACTAAATTTTTTTAACGAAGAGATCGAAGTTTCACAAGAAAAAGAACTTATAAACAGTAGTTTTAATATTTTAGATGTATCACCAGTAAAACTTCATGGGACTCCACAACACGCAAAGATTTCCCTAGGCAAAAGAAAACTAATGCAAGCTAATGAAGTCATGTCAAAAAAGCTATCAGTTATCCTCAATGTTAATACAGCAGACCTGAGAAGTGAAGTTACTGAAGTGCCCAATTTTAAATATCAGAAGAAAGCCGATGATCTAGATAAGTTAATATTTTCAATGCAAGAAAAACTAAAAACTGCAAACAGAAGGGAAAAGATTCAGGTTTTGACTTTGATTTCTGGTTCATGGCTTTTAAATAAAGCAGCTGAAGTATTTAATACATCAAAGTCAACAGTAACTAAAGCAAGGAAACTTAAAGCTGAAAAGGGGATATTCCAGAAAAAACTAATATTGTTAGAATTAACCCAGATGTCATAGGTTAAGTGGAAAGCTTTTACTGCAATGATCAGTTCAGTCGGCAATTGCCAGGTAAAAAGAATTTTGTAAGTATATCTAAAAATAAACATGTATCAAAACGATTACTTCTTTGCAATATTAAAGAATTATATGCTGAATTTAAAATATAAAACCCTAAGCTCTGGAATTTAGAATGTTATCAATTATGTTACCTCAAAGTTATTACAAAATGAAAGACAACTTGAAGAGAATAACGAAGTTTATGAAGATAAAGTAACTGAGTATAAACGGTGGACTACAACAGATAGAGCAGAGCTTTTAAGTTACTACAGTTGGTGAATTCGTAGAAGGTCTTTGTGAGAAGCTTGATATTATAACATCCCACTCTTATATTGCAAAAGCACAAGGTAAATACTTAAATAAATTAAAGTCATCAATACCCCCAAATGAAATTATTGTTTTGGTTGATTTTGCAGAAAACTTTAAATTCGTCATACAAGACGAAATCCAGAGTTACCACAGGAACCAACAACAATAGACAATACACCCTGTAATTATTTATGCAAAACAAGATAAGGGTGCTACTGAAAGTCAACCAACATCTTTATGTATTATATCTAATGACTTAGCACATGATGTTGGATTTGTTTATTGTGTTATGAAAAGAACTGTCACATTTCTACAAGAAATGTTCCCCAATACAAAAAAAAATATTTTTCTGATGGTTGTGCTGGCCAGTACAAAAATTGCAAGCATTTCTTAAATTTTTGTTATCATGCTAAACATTTTGGGATGCAATGTTAATGGAATTTCTTTGCGACATGACATGGAAAGTCACCATGTGATGGCATTGGTGGGACAGTTAAAAGACTTGTTTCCAATGCAAGTCTTCAACTTCCAACTGGCTCACAAATTCAGAATGCTGAAAAAATGTTCAATTTTTCTAAAGACAACATATCTGGCATCTACTTTATTTTTTTAAAGGCTGAAGATATTTGCTCAGTTCGTAAATCTTTGGTTCCCCGATTCAATAATGCAAAGACTTTACCTGGTACAAGAAGTTTCTATCAATTTAGTCCACAGGATGCAACAAGCATATGTCAAAAGAGTCTCTGAACAGGAGGAATTCAATTTAACATTCAACCTTACAGGCTCAGTACATTATCTCCAAGAAACTAGGGCAGGAAAATATTATATCTGCAAATACGATATGCTTAAGTGGGTCGGTTTGGTATTGGAAGTTGATGAAAACAATGAATATGCCCTCGTAAAATTCATGCATCCTCATTTACAACACTTTTTTCAATTGGCCGAGCAGAGATGATTGTTATTGGGTACCTAAACCTCGTATCCTAATTATGCTAAAAACAATGTCATTTTCAACAACAGGCCACAGATACCACATAGACACAGAAGATTTGCCTATGGTCCATTCCTTAATTTAATTCAGCCATAGTAGTAGTAGACTTATGATAACGGATAAGATTTATTAAGTATTTATCCAAAATTTTTTCACCCCAAAATTTTCAAACCGCGATGGGCAAATGATTATTCAGACTATGGCCTACTTAAATACACGGCCTTCTTTTCTGCTTAAATAAAAAAAAAAATAGAAGGCCAGTTTAAAAAACGTGTATTCTATTGGATGGACAAACTTTCTTAAGGCATAAGACCCCTCAAAAATCTTAAAAAAAAAGTTTTTTTTTTTAATGTAATTTTGGCACAAAATTTATCGCTGAACACAAATTTAAAAACCATTTTTAAAGATTTTATTTAGTTCTTGAGATATCCAATGTTTCCTTTGACTGGGTAAATTTGGTCTGCATAGCAACACACATAGCAACGAGTTTTTAAAGAGAATTGCGAGCTTTTTCATTATATTTCTTTTTATCTAATAAACTTTCTAAACAATGGGAAAGTCATGTAGAGTAAAACAAAGTACTAAAAGTAAAAAATCAAGAAGATTTCATGGAAATAGATA
>QPEY01000580.1:108193-126010 GCA_014706445.1 Hydra viridissima
GCTTGGATTTCAAAAGGTGAAGAAGCTCCGAAACGTATCAGGACATCACAATTTGATGCAAAAAGTATGGCAATTTGCTATATCTCATTTGATGGCAAGGCCTATGTTGAGGTACTTCCAAATGGACAATCGGTCAATTCAGAAGTGTACATGCTTTTCCTATCAAATATGCATAATTTTGTCAACAAAAGCATGAAAAGAGTAAGATGGAACACAATGCTCCTTCAGCACGATAATGCCAGGCCACAAGAAAAACTCTGCAGTCAGAGACTTTCTTCCTGAGAAAAAAGTCACCCGAGTCATTCAACCTACATATAGCCCCGACTTTAACTTGCTGGACAGATATGCTTTCTTTTCATTTGAATTCTATCGCAAGGATTTGGATTTTCAGACAAAGGAAGAGGTTCAAGCAGCCATGGAGACAAACTTTAGGTCACATTCACATGATCATATGCAACGGCAACTGGAAAAACTGAAAACAGATTTAAATGAGATTATTTTGAAGCATGGTGCCTACTTATGATCCACTATTAATTTAATTGTTTAATGCTTATTCTTTGTTATAAAAAAAAATTGATTATATGAACTTTTTGATTGATCCTAGTAGTTTTTCTATCTTATACTCAATACATTTTCATCAACAGGTTTCATCTAATAATCTTTAGGCGTTCGAAAGTTACGATCATGTAAACTTCAATCCTTTCTAAGATGAGGTTTGCACATTTTTCATGATTATAACTTTGGAGCACTAAAAAACTATTATATGAAATTTAAGACCTGCAGATGAACTACCTGAAACTGTTATAGGTGAAACCATCAAATTTTTTTGTGGACGCCCACGGAAAGATATTCCATTTTGTGTCATTATAGTATATTTTAGTTCAATTATACAATAATGACATAAAATGGAAAGAAAAAAAAAAAAAAACACTTTTCGATGGAAAATAAAATTTTCACTAGAATCAAGCTTGAACATGAACTAAACAGTTTGATAAAATCTTTCTCGAATTTCAGATTTGGAACAACATTTCTGTCCTCTATCATTGTTCTGATAAAACCATCGTGTCTCTGAGAGCCATAAACAGCAGCTGCTACCTTAGTCACTTGCTTTACAATTCTTTTACATGACTGGATGTGGAGAGTATAGTAAGCTACTTCCATAAGATAATCTATTTTGTATATCTTTTTTTCGTCATATTGCATGTGTAATTCGGCTTCAAGTTTCATTACTCCAATAAATGAGTTCAAGGAAAGTAACAGCATCAAAATTAAGTTTTTTTCGGTTTCTTAAACTTGCATCACCTTGCTCTGAATATCCTTTAACTATCAGAATCATGTTAACTGCAAAAATTCTGTTTTAATATGTTGAGCTTGCAAGAAGAGAAATAAGAGAATAAGAATGAGCATGAAATGACCCAGTCTGAATAGACTTTGTAACGGCATCTTTAACTTCGACTCTTTGACTATTAATAGATAAAGAAGTTTGATTAGATGATGGGGCCCATCAACAATAGAATATTTTACCTTGATTCTAAATCACATATGAAAGTATACTTAAGATACTAACTGAGAAGGAACTTTTAAACTTATGAATATCACTTTCCAAGCCATGTTCACTAATTTAAAGCCAAAGGATTGCCTAACCAGTTGTGAGCCAGATGCTATGGCAAAGTTTTCCACATTTTTTGTTGACAAGTCAAGAATTTAGGATACCTGATTGATGATATGTGTATTAGAGGTTTACTTCTAACTACTACTCTTTTATATATATAAAATAAATTTAGCAGTTCTATTGGTTGATAGAAATAAAAGATAAAATCCCCCTAACTATAACCCCCTGATGTCCAAGTATGTATTCTATTGGCTAACCCCCATGATGTATAAGCATTAATCCTTTTGACTAAACCCCCTGAATATAACCCCCTGGTATAAAAGAATAAATGCTTTTGGCTAACCCTCCTGAACATTACCCTCTGTTTAAAATAAATTTATTCTATTTGCTGGAGACTTCTATAACGCTATTGGTTAACCCCGTGTATGCGCAACGTTCTTGGCGAAATTAATTTATATGCGACTATTTATTTCTCTTCATTCTATTTCGTCTGGGAAGCTTTCGCTAAAAGCAAATTACAGGGTGCGTAAAAAGTTCGGGGCCATTTTTCTATAACATTTTAAACAAGGTAGACGAACTTTTTACGCGTCCTATGCAGTTTTTCAAATTTTACATAATGTAACCCCATTTGAAAAAATAATTGTAATGTTTTTTAGGAAAAATGTCTGAACTCAGCCCCGCTATTATTTCTCTATATGAACAAGGAAGAAGAGTGAAAGAAATTGTCCGACTTCTAAACATCAAACATCACCAAACTGAATCCAAACTCATTAAGCAATATCAAGAAACTGGGAGCTATGAAGACAGACGGAGAAGTGGACGTCCTCGGATTGCCAACATTTCAGCTAACCGAAATAAGATCCTAAGTCGAATCAAAAGAAACCCACAAGCACAGAAGAACTCAACAGGAAAAATGGCCAAAGCTATTGGAACTTCTGAAGGATCAGCCCGAAATATTCTTAAAGAAGCCGGATTAAAAGCCAAGAAACATGTTACAGCTCAATTACTTACAGAAGAGATGAAACAAAAATGTTTGAATCGATGCCGGAAGCTTCTGAAACGTTTTGGTGCTAGACGACACCGATAAATTCTGTTTTGTGATGAGAAATGGTTGAGCAAGCTCATAACAATCAAAATGACAGAAGTTGGTCTAAGGAGCCTCTGCAACTTAAAAAAATAATCATTTCCCATCAACAGAAGCCACAGCAACTGATGGTCTGGGCAGGAATCACCCACTATGCTAAAACTCTCTTACTTGTTCCAGAAAGAGTCAAAGTTCGTGGTGCTAAATATCGAGCGATGAAAAACTTTTGAATTGGACCCAGCAGCATTTTTGAGATGAAGAAAGGACCTTTTAACAAAACGGTGCACCCTCTTACAAAGCTATACAGACTCAAACTTGGCTGGAAGAGAACTTTCCCAATTTTATCAAAATTGACATCAGCTCTCAGAGACAGATTGGAGAATGGCCATCAAACTCACCTTAGGGGAGGGAAGGAAAGGGAAAGGGAAAGGAAGTGTGAGGAGGGAAAACGAAAGAAACTTTAAACATTTTAAATTTTGCCCGACTCAAACATATAACATTTGATCGTAGAAAATTGCGAGACAGCCGAAACATCGCGTGGATATAAATGTTCAAATGCGTAAAGAGTAAATTACTTACACCATTGATGCTTAAAACTGATTTTGTAAAAACTATCAGAAATTCAATCGTAACTACACTGATAAAATGAAAATAGTTCAATCAAAGTTCATCAAAATTCTGTTGCTATTTTAAAAATTTACACAAACAAGTCGAGACCAGAGACAAACGCTAATCAAAAGACAACAGGTAAAACCTCTTTTTGAGCACCATGACTTAGAGGTTGAAAGTAAAGCGGACTTGAAAATAAAGTCCATTGCACTTGCTAAACACAACACCTGATTTAGGAAACGTCTACAGACTTATAGAAAAACAACGGTTTAGAAAATCTGGCAGTTTTTTTGGAGGATATTATTAGAGAATTTTATGGGAAAATATTACCAAAAAAATGAACAGGAAATCAAAAACAGAATTTATTTTATAAAGATTTTATAAAAGGAGACTTTGTAAAAAGAGAAAAAAAATATATTTCAAAGTAGTAATAGTTCAAATATAGAAAAACGCTTTGAAAATTTTTATTTTGGAAACAGGAAATTTAATTGCCTCATGAGCTTCAATATTGCAATTTAATAGTGGTTTAAACCCTACTCCTCCTGTTACTATCTAATCATCTCTGTAATCAGTGGGCATACATTGAACTGCACCCCAATTTTCTTAATAACAACTTCCCTTTGGAGTTCATCCACCCCACCATCTGGTGTATTGTGCGTCGGGATTAGAATCTGTCTTTATTAATTGAATCGTTTGAGGCACTAGTGCTAATAAATATTAACTGGTATTCGTCATTTTATCATTTTCCCAACATCCTTCAAATAATACTCTGCAACATTATCTTTTTCTTTAAAACGAGAATTTAGGACAAGCCATTGAGTAATAGAACTGATCAGTTTCAGCAAAATGATATGCATTTTCTCTTATAACACATGGCGATAAACGGGAGAATTTGCTTTTTTCACTATTTTTAAGTGGGTTATCTATTATTGCATAATCATTATAAAAATGTAAAAGATCTTTAAAATTTTCATTTATCATAAATTATCTAAACCAAAAAATTTAATACCTTAATGATATCCACAGGAATAGCGCTTTGTGCTGAAGTTTTTAACTTATTGATAACTTATACATCTTGTAACTTCTAATCAGTTGATTTGCTATTAAAAGTTTGATTGGCTCACATAAAATAATCTAAATGGTAAGCTCCGGTGTCTCGAAACGTTTTGGGAATTTTCAATCGAGATGATATGGGAAGTCACGAGATTGGGTTTGAATACCCACCAAAAAATCTCGAAATATTCTAGATTATTTCTGAGTTTTTTTCGAGAGTTACGAGATTCTTTACGAGATTTGTTACGAGAATCTCGTGTTTACTTCATTTCGAGATATTACGAGATATTACGAGATTCTCGTAATATCTCGTCAAAAAAAAAAGGGATAAATAAGTTAATCCGTACAAAGTACGCATTCTTGGGACAACTGACGCGCGCGACAGCTGAATTGTTTTTTGTTTTTGTTTTTCCAATGTAAACAGAGCTAAAAGTTAAGTAAAAGTTAAGTTATATATTACGTAATAGTTATAGCTAAGTAAAAGGTAAGTAATATATTTTTGAAGTACGTCTTGTAAATGGAATTTGACAATATAAAATATTATAAAGCCTTTATGGACCATTGTTGCGGATCGGCAACAATGGTCCATTAAAACATTCTTATACACTTTACAAAAACATTAAATATCTTGACATTTATACTTAGGTTTTAGACTGATGTGGTTATTTTGTAGATATACAATGTGAACTCATAATATAAATAGAAAAAAATGCTTTTATATACTAAGCATATTCTAGTTTCTAAGAATGCATAGTTGCTACAATTTTTCTCATTTAATTTTCTTCTGTAAACTCCTAAGAATATTTTGCCATATGGCAAAATCTAGTGCTCTTTTTATTAGAATGTATTCTATTATATATTGTAATTTTATTCTAATATTTAACGAAGACTTCATCTTTCTATTTGTTTCCACAAAAATTTCAACTCGATGATTTTCAACTACAAAATGTTTGTATGAACAATGATGTAGTTGCTGATGCTAATGCTCAGCGGTGATTTTGACAATAATGTGAAAAGCAATAATAATAAAACTGATGAATATGCAAGTGAAGCATGCCTTTTGATGGAGAGAAAAAGAATCTTTTAAATGTCATATTTGCCTTTGTTTAAATCATTACTAAAACAAATGTCGCCTCATTAGTGCGTGTTTCTCTCTCTACTGTGATAAATCTATGACCCCGTCATGTAGATGATTTTTGAGCAACATAAAGAATTTTGATTTTGTTTAAAGCAGAGTCCTAGAGTATGCAGGCTGTCAAACTTTTTGAAAAGCGAATTTCTATTAAGTTATTATCTTTAAATGGCAAGTTACCGTCCAACTTATCTTGCCGGCCACGTTCTTTGTTGGAAAGCGAAAGAACTCATGCAGTTTTAAATTTATACTGGTCTTATGGCGTTGAAGGCTGCGCTTCAAAACGACATCTAACAAAATATAAATAAATTTCTTGCAAGTTTCTGTTGCTATTATTTTGAATTCTAGTTGTGAATTCAGGCCTCATTACTTATCTTAAGTTCGGGACTTGCCTACCTGTTTTGTAGAAAATGTTGCAACAATTTATGGTGAAACTTCAAAAACAAGACTGTTCACTCAATAAAATTTCCCGTTTGAAAATTTTCTGCAAACATAGAAATAACAATTTTGAAATTGAAACAAATCAACAACATAAGTTACAAAGTATTAGTTTGAATTGCAAAATGTCACAAGCGCTTTTAAAACTTCAAACCATACAAACTTGTCTGTCTATCAAACTTGTCTGTCTATCAAAGTTATCGGTCTGTCAAACCGTACAAACTTTCTGTAAGTTTCAATATTCTTGTTTTCTACATCAAAACTCTTCTTTACTGTGAAAAACTTCTAGAAGATAACTTTTACAACTGTTTTAAGGTGAAACATCCTCAAAGAGTTTATACCAGTCCTGTAAATTCAAGATACTTTGACTTTGGTTTTGTTGAGAAGTTTTATGAAGTGCCATTTACATTCAAATGAGTTCTAGTACTAAACTCTGAACTCGTTAGACTGAATAAGGTTTGTATTGCTTTTCAATAACGGTATATATTTCCCGCTTTTGCATGAATCTGAACAAAATGAAATGGTTTTATGTAAATTAATTACAACTTTTTTGTTTAGTTTCTAACTACAGAACTAAGGTTTCATTTTTTAAAAAAAAATTTGCTTTTTTGAACACAATACAACACCCTTAACCCTATAACGTCGAGCGCGACGTTTTCGTAACGTTTCATTTAAACGTATTTAGTACCGAAAATATAAAGTTTTTAGAGCCGTCGACGATTTTGACGATATCGTCACACTTTTGTAGTTTAAATGCAAACCCCTAGTCACGCATTCTAGCGGCAATATTCTTGAACTATTACTTGTTTTGACAGACTGCGCGTTTGAGGTTAAGTGGTTTTTGGCACTTAGTGTATTTTCCGATTATTTTCAATCTACTGAAGTTTTAGTGGTGATATTTGCTGTGAATATTAAAAAAAATTGTAATAATTATAGTGAGAGTGTAATTCTTGTAAAAAAAACATTATATTTATTATATATATCCGCATTTTCCAAACGTTACAAATTCGTTACGTCCGTCTTTTGAGTCAAAGCGGACAAATATTATCACGGCATGGATTGTGGAATGTTTTATGGAAAACGGCGAATTTATGACCTAGATGGATGCGATTCAGAGTCAGATAAGGAACCAGATGCTAATATGGATGAAATTGGTAAATAAAATGTGTATTATATTTAAAAATTTTGATTTTACAATATATAATGTTTACTTGATTCTTGTTCAAACTATTTTGATGATAATATTTATTTTTTACCCGCCACAGGAAGTGAATATATGCCCGACGACTCTGATTTGGATGAATTAGAAGACCTCCTAGTTAGTAGTGATAACACTAGTGAAGATGAGTTAGAATCTTCAGTTGTTGAAGTTGAAGAAGCTATTCCAATAGTTACAAGTTCTGAGCCAACAACATCAAGAACTCGAAGAACTCCTCTTTGGAAGCACATTTCTGGAGCTGATACAGCTAGATCTATACCTGAATGGTTAGGACAAAAAGTTTCCTCTGGGGTGGTAAAACGCCCTGTTGAATATTTTAGGCATTTTTTCTCGGAGGATATCATTGCCCATATTGTCAACCAATCCAATCTTTATGCAATCCAGCAAAATCCCAATAAAAGTCTTGCACTGAATAGTCAAGAGCTTGAGCAATTTTTGGGTACACTGCTTGCTATGTCAATGGTGAAGCTCTCAAATTCACGACTATATTGGAAGAGCAAACTAAACTGTCCTATTGTATCGGAAGTGATCAGTAGAGATAGATGGGAAGATATAAAGTCCAAGATTCACTTCAATGATAATACGAAAATTCCCTTACCTAATGAGAAAACAGACAAATTATTCAAAATCCGGCCTTTGATAGACCACTTACAAAAAAAGTTTCGGGAAATTCCAATGCCCCAAATGCTATGCGTAGATGAACAGATAGTTCCATTCAAAGGTAAAATAAGCATAAAGCAATATATACCAAAAAAACCACACAAGTGGGGATATAAATTGTTTGTTCTTTGCGATGATAAAGGAATCATGTATGATTTTTTCATATATTCTGAGAAAATTGAACCGGTGTTAGGAGAACCTGACTTGGGAGCTAGTTCAAATGTGGTGCTGAAATTGGCCCAATCAATTCCTGTGGAATTGAACCATCTTTTATATTTTGACAACTGGTTTACATCACTTCCTTTGATGACAACTTTGGCAAAAAAAACAAATATTTTGCCTGGGAACCGTTAGAATCAATCGTTTGCCTGGGATACCACTAATCAAGGACAAAGATTTGATTAAACGAGGAAAAGGGTCCTATCAAGAGGTGACTGCTCTAGTTGAAGATACTGAAGTACGGGTAGTGAAATGGGCAGATAATAGAGTTGTCAACCTTATGTCAACTTTTGCATCGGCAGAACTGAAAGACAACTGTAAGCGATTTGACAAAAAAACAAAACAAGCCATTACAATCGATTGCCCCGCTATTGTGAAAACCTACAACAAGTTTATGGGAGGTGTTGATTTGATGGACTCGCTAATTGCACTATACAGAATTCATATCAGATCGAAAAAATATTACCACAAATTATTTTTTCATTTTATAGATGTGACTGTTGTGAATTCTTGGCTAATTTATCGTAGAGACTGCGAGAATCTTCAAATACAGAAAAACAAGATCCAAAGTCTGAAGAATTTAAAATGAGCATCGCGGAAGCTCTTCTTCTTGAAGGAAAGAGTAATAGAGGCAAAAAAAGAGGCAGACCATCTACTTCCTCTACTGATGTTGAGTTTGCGAAGAAAGAAAGTAGAGGTCCTGCCACCAAAAGTATCGCTGGAAGTGATGTTCGTTTGGATGGTCTTCACCATTACCCTGAGGTCACAAACAGAGGAAGATGCAAAAATGTAAATTGCAAGAGTGCACCAGTATTTTTCTGCAGTAAATGCAAAGTTCATCTTTGTATCACAAAAGAAAAAAATTGTTTTGTTCAATTTCACACTAAAATAATAAATTAGTAAATGTTGCATAATGTTTTATAAATAAAATAAGTTTTTTTTATTGAATAACAAAATAATATTTAAAAAATATAAAAATGAAGGTGCATTTTTAATTCTTGCATCATGGACCTATGGACGAATGTGACAATTAAGTTACATTTAAAAAAAAATGCAAATTATATATTTTTTAATATATTTTGGTTGTTACATATTGATAACTAAGAAAGTAAAAAAATAAAACCAAAAAAAATTTTTTTTATCAAAAATTTTAAATTCAGGCGTTATAGGGTTAAGCAATTTCAACGAGCACTACTTTATTCAATCATTATAAGATTTTAAGAATTATGTAATATTAAAATTATTCTCATAACAATAGTTTTCTGATCATTCAAAAATTTCAAAAATACTTTAGAATTAATTTATAATAATTTTGAGTTAGAATAAAAGTTTTAAATGTGATTATAACAATCACCCCAATATTGCCTTTTGATCGGAGCTTTTCTCATTATCGGATTCGTTGCTTTTGATTGATTAATAAAACTTAGTAAGAAAATTTGATGAAAGATGAAACCAGTACCAATGAAATAGTGAGCTTGTGCTGTATGGCAATCGAAGAGCAAAGCAGAAGTAGGAGTAATTCAACGAAAATGGATTGACAAAGAAAAAAAGGCTGTTTATTAACTGAGCAGTGTAGACGTGTTGCGGGCAGAGAGATACAATCTTTCACCAAATTCAAATTGAAAACAGTTTACTCCTATAAAAATGAAATGTGAAAATCGCAGGTCTTATGACATTTAAACGTTTAAAAGATGCTGCTTTCAAAATGTTGTTGCTTTTACAATTTATGCCTGAGGAAGATTCTAACTTAGCTATTTGCTTTTTTTTAAAAAAAAAAATTTACATTTTTCTTAAAGATGATATGGAAGTGTGTAAACTATCAGACTCATTTGGTTTTATTGTTGACAACTCATTGACTTCCTATTAAACACCAGGTAAGAAACTGCATGCTTTGCTGGTTTGTTTATAAAAGTTTTACATCATGTGCCTGTAACGTATTTTTTTTTTTTTTAGATATTAAGTCAATAGTCTTCCTCTCCCTCACAGAACTAATTTAACAGCTTTTTCAACTACATTATCTTTTGTTCTTTCATCTTCAAAAGTATTTTAACTACTACAAAAATTCAGAGAAGCAACACGCTCTCGATCAAGATCCATTTGTCGCTAACAGGTCATTTAACTCTGTTTTATCACATTTTACTCTGCGTTACTAAAGAAAGAGGTGATATATCATTTCCTGTTTCAGACACCTTAATCTTTTGGATGCAGCTTCTCCCTTTGAAAATGCACGTAAAAGAAAATTGTATCTAAAGTGGTTAATTTTTTAAATGAGGAAGTTTGAAAGCTGCAATAGAGACTTGTTGCGTACAAAATATGAAACTTGAGCTATCTTTAAAAATTTGGTATTTTTACCTCTGTTGTAAACTTTCACTTGTAAACTTTTTTAAAAAAATCACACAGACAACCCAAAATTTTTAAAGATAGATCTTCATTTATAGTGTAGTCAAAATAGACTGAAAATGGGATCAACCTGGACAAAATTTGTAAAAATCAGTGTTTGGTATCATTAGAAGCGTAATTTTATGTAATTTTAAACAGGATAAAGTCCACCGAATAACTATTAAGGGGGAAAAAAGATATGGCAATTTTACTTAGGGTCACTATTTTACATTTTTGACAATATTATAATTTAATGGAATTCCAAATTATGCAGAGTTTGATTATTATTGTTTATTTATATAAATAAAATATAAGTTTGCATAATTTGTTTTTTAATTCTTAACAATATATAAAATGAATTTCATTTATTTATTTAATACAAGGGATTTGGTACCAAGTTTAACAAGCAATATAACAACTTATTGCTACATTGCTTTAGGCCTTTTTTTTTCTATTTAATGCCTAATATATGAAAAAATACCAGAAATAAAATGTCAAACTTTAATTTTTTTGTACAAAAACATTGAGCATTAATTATTTACTGACACATTAGTATTATTGCGCAAAATGTTTCTTCAGAAATATGCATTTTATGTTACTAAAATTACGAAAAAATGGATGACGATATTTGCATTATCTGTAAAGAAACAAACAACTTTGATAAACTTTGCATGTATTTTGAAGCTGCAATGGCCCCTATGACAACGTGTGATATGCATACAAAAATGATTTAACTAGCAGGATCGAATGACAAAGTTTATTTGATGAAACAAATGAAAAGAAAGTTAGAGCTTCGATATTGTGATGATATTGTATTCTTAAAAAGCGACGGAAAACCAAACCTCATTTGTATAAAGATATTGAGAATTTCATAATTCAGAAGACCATAAAAGAAATGGCACAAGACAACATAAGTGAATGTGAAAGAATTATTAAAACAGCTGCAAAGCTTATAAAAGTAGAAATAAATGCTCAAAACTTTAATACCAAAGAGTACCCTTCCAACTTAAATATTGAAAATTATCACGATAGCTTAACTCCTCTTCTTCGTCTTTTTATGAGAGTTTTAATAAAAGACGAACTAAAGCAATCCTCAATAGGTCAAGCAGTTACAAAAGCTGTAAGGCCAAGATCATATATACCATCATTGCTGTTTGGACTAGGTGCAGAAGCAGATCATGTTTAGCTCTAAATGGTTAATAAATCAGCTATTCAAACTAGGATTTTCCATTAGTCCGTACGAGGTAACTCGATAAATCGATACAAGCATTCAATTGTTAGAAGTGAAGATAAAGCTATTGAAGCGTCACTTAAAAGATCTTTTACCCAATGGGTAGCTGACAATGTTGACCATAACATCTGCACTTTTGATGGTAAAGAAGCATTGCATGGCATGGGGATTATTGCAGTTGATACAAAAGATCTAAATCAACCATTAAATATACTAATTCGAATTAAAAGAGTAATGTCTCGAATAACAGTAATGTCTCGAATAACAGAAATGCACTCCCAGAATAAGATCCCAATTCTTTCGTACGATACTCCAGAAGTGTCTTGTTTGTCTAAAATCATTTTCAAGCCTATTTCTCAACTTCAGTCACCTTCAACCATACTTTTATCTACTGGAATTGATCTTCTTTGGGATTTATTAAATACATTTCGTTCAGTTAAAAATAGACCACAATGGAATGGTTTTATGCAAAAGCATCAAAAAAATGAAAATCATCCACCAAAAAGTGACATCTTTATGCTCCCTACAATCAATATTAATCCATCAGACGAAAATTGTATATATTCTACTTTGATGTTTGTAAAACATCAGGCAAAACAGCATTTTAATTAAAAAAGGTTTGTCTGGTATTCAACGACCCTTTTGCAACACAAGAACAAGTTCCATCTGCTGGAATAAAATTTGCTATAAAAGCTTATGGTAATGTAGAGCATTTAAAAGATTAATTATGATAAAAAAGATTCACTTAAAAATTAAACTATTTTTATATTTTTTTGAAATCAAACCTTAGGTGGAAACAACGAAAAAGAAAGCCTTACATTGATGAGAAAATATAAGTAATGTAAATGACAACATAATCCTTTAAAGATATTCAACCAGAAAGACTTCCACCAACAGAAGATGCAATAAGATATCATTCTTGAAGAGTGCACTTGCAGATTTTGCAATGGTTGAATATTGAACTTGAACCAACTGAGTGGGGATGGAGAAATCACAGCAATATCTCGGTCCCAATAATGACAGATAAGATAAAGAGAAAAAAAAGTTGATTGAGTAACTAATGTTATGTTAAATGTTTGTTGATATGTAAAATAGGTTCAAAAATTTTATTTCATTTCAGGCTGCAGCACCAGAGCACATTCTTAGCATTATCCGATGTAACTGTAGTATTGCAACAAAGAAATCTCGCAACAACGCTTGTCCTTGTAAACGGAATGGTATTAGGTGCATGAGTGCTTGCATACAGTGTCATGGAATAGATTGTCACAATTCTATGTCTTTGTTTGATAACAACGATCAGGGAGACAACGTCGATGAAGTAGAAGATAGAAACATATTTGACAAGTGATTCAGTTTGTTTGAATAAAATCATTTTGCATTTGTATTTTTTTTTCTCAAAAAAAAAAAAAAAAAAAAAAAAAAATTTTTGGAGGGGGGGGGGGGGGAGCCCAACCCCCTGGCCTCCCCGGTGTTGATGGGGATGTAATGTATTTTTTTAAAATTGCTTATTGCATATTATATATTTATCATTTTTTGATGACATTAATAAATAGAAAAACCATTTAGACATTTAGTGTTTTTTTAATGAAAGTGTGAAAAAATGACGTTATTGCAACAAATAGTGTAAATAATTTTGCCCAAGAGGTTATTTGATGGACTTTTTCCTGCAAAATGTACATAAAATTGCGGTTCTAACGATACCAAACACTTTTTACAAATTTTGTCCAGGTTGACCCTCAAGTTGACTACATTACTTTTTATTCTTCTATACAGGTACAACAGCTACATCAATTTGTGGGTGTAGATACCAAAAATGCAACTTCAAAAATAATTGACAAAATGTTTTCTGTGCAGCTACATTATAAAATAAATATGAAGGGCAGTGGCAGAAAACTAACATTAGAAAAGTCTGGGTTGTGAAAAGTTGTAGTTTCTAAATTATATTTTTGTTTTCTTTTTTCAAGGTTGAGAAAAATTTAAAAAGTTAGCTAATACATTAGTTCGTATTTACTGAAGTAAAGAAAGAACTAAAAATAGATTAGATATTTTGCTTACTTTAATTGTTTATCTGTTTTACTTAAAGATGCTTTAAAAGTATCGCTACCTGGTCCGGTATAACAGCATGTAATGATTAAGCTGAAAAATTTTAATTGATAACTGTACTTTTATTTTAGACAAAGACACAACTAAATTGAAAGCTTATGCAATGCATAATTTGTAAAGTTTTTACCAAAGAAAAGATTTGAATTATTTGTCATTTTAAAATTAATTTTTGATATTCGATATTTCTTTATGTTTACTAAATCATTCACACCCACTATGAATTCTCATTGTGTGAATGATGCATTATCATAAATTGTTACAATTAGTGAATAATTCTATAATAGGTACGTGACAATTGCGTTTTACGGAACCGAATTTCGTGCTAAAATTTTGTGCAACGATTTTCGTAGTCTCTTCAAAGTTAGCGTGCTTGAGGCTGGCTTTCTGGAATAACTTTTTAGTATTCATTATCAACATAGATGATTTTTAAAAAGAAGAATAGTTGAAGCTCATTCGTATTTGGGTTTTAATTATACTCAATTGATATATTAACGAGTTTATTGATGTCAAAGTTTTGGTTGTACTTCTCTGGTGAAATAAATGCCCAGGATATGGTCTTTTTTTTTCTCTATTCAATTTTTATTTTTAAGTTATTCATTTACCTATGCACCTGCCAAATTTCGTTGAAAAATATTATGAAGCAGTCACCCTATTTCTTGCTGCACTTTTGTTACCTAATTTACATTTTTCCTGATGTTGGCGCGGGAGACAGAGGGGTCCATTGTTTATTTATATTTTTTATATGTATAACATTCATTTTAGCAATATTTGACTTATGTCATAAATTGATATTGTAAACCTAGATACTTTATAGTGAAAATATAATTTAAAAAATTGTAAATTTAAAAGAAATTGTATTATTAAAACGATTTTCAGTAAATAATAAAAGACTTAAATTTTATATTTCATTTAGAAATTAAATGGAGAAAGAAAATAAAGGTTTCACATAGTATTTCATATCATATTCATAATATAAATTAGATATGAATCAAATTACTTATGAATCATATCTAATTTAAAGTTTGAACGTTTTCTTTATTTAACAATGAATGTCTTTAGATTATAATTTATAAATAATAAATAAGTTATTTTTATATAAATTTATTAAACTGTTTTTAAATTATTATTTGGCCAATATCTAATTTTTTTATGTATAACTTAAATATTTCTTTTGCTGTTTTAGATACTCAAAGTTGTAGTGAAAAGGGGTTAGCCAACAACGTCAGTTAGTTACTTTCTGTAATCAATAGCTCAGTAGTTATTATTATTATATATATAATATTTATTATATATATAATAATAAATTATATACATTAAAATAACATATAATATATATTAAAACAATATATATATATATATATATATATATATATATATATATATATATATATATATATATATATATATATATATATATATATATATATATATATATATATATATATATNACCCGATATTAAAGATGCCAAAACAGTTTCAAGCACTTTTATGATAGATGATGTGACAGACAAATCTCAGGTTAAAAATTAAGCTGACTTTTTTATAAAAAAATATTTTAAATACTTAACATTTTAAAAACTTAGAAAAACACTGATTTGGTTCTAAACATTTTAAATCTTTCTTAGCATTATATGAAATAAAATCAAGAAAAACTGATAAAAAAATCTCTTACTTCATATTATTGTTAAATATTCTAGGTAGTTCAAAACAGCCAACATTGCCTGATGAAGAAATGCCTAAAAAAGATCATGTACCTATTAAAAATACACTTTTTTTACACAATTTATAAATCAATGTGAATAAAGTAAAATTCCAAAATTGTCAGAAATTGTTATTTAAAACTTAAATTTTTAGAATCTAAGAAAAAAGAAACCACATCGATTTTTCATTTTTTGTAAAAAGTATACATCATATTTAACAAGACACATAAAGCTCATGCACAAAAATCATCCAGAAGTTGAAGTTGCGTTATCAATTAAATCAAAAAAAGAAAGAGATGAAGCTTTTGGAGTTTTTAAAAGAAAAGGCATTTTGGAAGTCAATGTAGCTGAAGCTGGAAAAGCGGAACCAAAATATGAAAGAGAACGAGTGGCTGAGAAATACAAGGAAATTAGTTATTGCAGTCAATGCCTTGTGTTTGTTTCTAAACGATTCTGGCATAATCATGTGAAGTCATGTCAAAAACACTCCTGTCAAAAAGTTCTTCCCGTTCCAGTGGGGCTTCTAAGATTACCTGAAGAAGCAAGATTAAGTGAAGAATTTAAAAAAAACATCTTATCACATTTTCGAACAGACAAAATTGGTCAGATTTGCCTAAAAGACAAAACAATTCTTAAAATTGGTTCAGTTTTTTATGATAAAGAAAAGAGGAAGCTTGATAAAGTTATGGAAGCAAGAAGCTCTGTCAGAAATGCTATGAGACAATTAGCACATCTTTATAACTTATTTTTACACTGCAAAAACTTACCAATACATAGTAAAGATTCTAGTAGTATGTTTTTGCGCTCTAACTTCTTTGCCTTAAGAGAATCAATAGATACTTTAACAGAAAAGACTGATTCAGAGATCAAAGCTGGTTTAAAACAAAATTTATTTTATTTAATAAAACGTGCTGCAAAAGTACTTAAAGCATTATATTTATCGGAAGCAAATGACAGTGATGCTAGTGAAACTGACAAGTTTGTTAGTGTTTGAGAAATGTGGGAGGACTTTATCTTTGCAGATGCCACTTACAAACTAAATAAAAACAAAAACGTAAAATCCCGTAAACCATCTGAACTTCCAGTTGAAGAAGATGTCATTGCTTTTCGCAATTTTGTAATTACAAAAATGGCAGATTTAGCAAAAGATTCCTACCAATCGTTTGACTCTGAATGTTTTGTTGAGCTTCGGGATTGCGCATGTGCAAGACTTACATTGCTAAATGCTAGAAGAGGTATGGAGTTTCAACTACTATTTTTAATACTATTTAATAAATTCTAAAATAATATCAGCCATTAAAATCAGATATTCTGAGTTTTATTTTGTTATAAATGTTAACAGAACTTTTAACTTTCATATTCTGCTGCAACTTTTGTTTTTTATTTTTTTAATAATGCCTAACAGAAATTTTTTACAATGCTTACTTTCCAATATTTTAATTACCATACATTAAGAGCAACTTGTTGCTCTTAATGTATGGTAATTAAAATATTGGAAATTAAGCATTGTAAAAAGTGAATCAACTTTTGTGAAAAGCTTGCTGTATAATTAGAATTATAATTCTACTTGTCATTTCAGGATGAACTACTTCCAAATAACTTGCATCTTAGTTTTTAATAATTACTAATCTTAGTTTTAATAATAACTAATCATAGTTCTTTATAATTACAAAAAGAATTCTAAGCTTAAGAAAAAAAAAATTAGAGCTTGAAATTGATGTTAATGTAACTTTAAATAGTGTTAATTGAGCAACATAAACTTGTGGTTTTACATGCAACTTACAATTGATTAAGAATTTTATATTATAAAATATATTTTGTAAAACAATAAGGTTTTCAACTAGTAATTGTGAGATTGACATAAAAGTTTGTTATTCTCACAACCTTTGTGGCTTTAAAATCTGTGTACCTGATTTTTTATGCTATTTACATATTAGATCTCTTTTTCAAATCTATGCCTACTGTTTTAAGTGATATAAGAAGGTCAAGAATTAACACATG
The DNA here is from genome assembly GCA_014706445.1 of Hydra viridissima. NCBI lineage: Eukaryota > Metazoa > Cnidaria > Hydrozoa > Anthoathecata > Hydridae > Hydra > Hydra viridissima. The sequence goes on from QPEY01000580.1 coordinate 125,634, forward strand.
ATTGATAAATAAATAGTTTTTGCTAAAAAAAAAAATTAAACAAGAATCCTCATAAAACAAATTAAGTAAATCATGACTTAAACTATTTTGATACTTAAGACTATTTTCTTTGACTAAAATAAAATTGTTCTAGGAATTGAATATTAACAGATTTAAATAGTACAAATAATTATTTATATTGGTAAACTAAAAAAACCTAGTAGATTAAACACATCAAATGGTAGATCATTATTATATATATATATGGCAACATTATAAAGGCTAAGTATCAATAAATATCTTTTTTTATTTTTTTTACACTTTTATAATGATAATAATAATAACAATAATAATAATAATAAAAACAATAATAATAAAAACAATAATAATAATAATAA
>QPEY01000581.1:13307-49002 GCA_014706445.1 Hydra viridissima
GCTAGCCGCCATCTTTAAAGTTATTATTTTACCGATAAAGAGGCCAGCCCTGCTAGAAAAAGCCAGGCTGACCTCGATATCATTTTTTATTTTTTTGGCAAAAAATTCATATAAACACTATTTTAAAACTGGCTCGTTTTCCGGGCTAGCCCTTGTCCATATAAACAGGCCCTAAGTCTTTACTAATGTCAATGAAGATAAAAGAAGGGAGCGGCAAAAATCTACTAATGCTATCTACTAATAGTAGATAGTGGACTAAACTCAACAGAAGATATGTATTTTGAAATAAGAAAACATCCAACGATGCTACTACTCATAAATCCATAACGGGAATTACTTTGCTTTAGCGTGTGATAAGGGTGATGAAAATCTAAAAGAAGTTTGCCACTATTAATCAGATCACATCGCAGAGTTGAAAAAATCATTCAAAACTCTGAAAGAACGCATTTTAAAAATTATTTGTTGGTGAAACAAAAATGTTTTTAACTGAGCTTAAAAACTTTTAGCATTTAACGTTGAAAATAATCATAACAAACTTTGCATTTCAATTCTCAAAATACTTCAATAACAAATTTACTTCTAACATTATACTTTTTTTGACAGCTCATTGAAAGGCATTTTACGTACAGTTTCATTTAAGTAAAGAAAAAATTATTTATTAAAAGATTGCTGTTCAGTCATTTCTTCCCGAACTGGAACACTGCTAAAAAGTTCATTTGAAGGTGGTAAACCTAATCCTAGCTTCAAATCTACAAGCTTATAATTCTGTAGAACAATTTCTTTGACGGTGTAACAAATTTTACCAAGATAACTATTATAACTACGCAAAGAAACAGATTGGATTTTATTAGTTAACTGCCTTTTAGATATGTCAAACCGCACAGATAGATTTTTCTCTCTGGAGTAATTTCGCCAAAACTGCTTAAATTCAATGACCATCTCTCTCAACCGCCTAGAACTGCCATGAATATATTGAAGTAAGAAAGGCATAGCTGAAATAGAAAATGCTAAATTAACTACAGGATATCGAAATTTGATAAAACTATATACAAATTTAATCAATCTATTGATCAAATCTAAGAAAAAGAATATTGTGACACATCTAGGCTATGTTCAATTAGAGCGTTTCTTATAATTTTAGAAAGCCCAATTTTCCCTTACTTATTACTATGGATTTTTTTTAATAAAAGAGAAATTCTTATGATAAGCACTAATATAATTTGGATCATCCTTTATGGGACGTGGAAAGTCGATTTTCGACACACTGAATTCAAAAAAAATATATTTGAAAGCTTTGCATCAGACTAAAAAATATTTTAAATACAATTAAGTTGGAACTTATCAACGATGGTTTTCACATCTTCAAGCGATTTCGGGCATATTTAACGAGAGCAATAACTATGAGTTGGTTAACACCTCCATCTTTTTATTGGTCACCCAACCATCTTCATAGCAAAATCTTTTTGGTTTAAAAACTATGCCCCTCAGTCAATTATGCTCAGGCATAGTTTTAGAAAGTCACACTCATCGTTGATCCTTAGTTTATTGTATGTAAGTTACATTAGCTTTTACGAGACCCTTTAATCACAATCATGATTCAAGAGTTTGTTTTCATAAAAGCAAAATAACATTAATCTAACCACGTTACTCTACAAATATAACAATACTTCTGTGAGAACAAATATATACTAAAAATAAAGTGTAAGGAAATTGTTATTAATACTGAAGAACTTTAAATTAAACTTTGTTGAATAGGATTTTTCACTAAATTATATTAAATTTCAAAAATAGAGTCAGTTTTCTTCCATTATGTAAAGCTTTTTTTTTTTACACCTTCTGAACATGGAAATTATTTTCTTTATTCATCAGTGATAGGACTGGTTAGTTTATTCCTTTTATCATCATATTATATATTTATTACTAATTAAAATATACTTTAATTACTTATAAAGAAAAAAAAAATAAATTAGCTATTATATCAATTTAAACAATTGGACTTGTAATTAAATCATAATTTTAGTGGCATTAATTGTAAAAGTTCAAAATATTTTTTTTGTAAAGCTTTGTTCAAAATATTACCAAAATGTGATATACAGTTAGTTAAACATAAAATAGCTTAATAGAAAGTGTGCCAGAACTCAGTAAACTTTGATTTTACCTTGTGCTTTTTTATTTAAAAGTTTAAACACTAGATGAAAATTTAAGAAAATCTTTTAAATATAAAGCAAATAATGCATTTTTAGCTTAAAATAAGTAGTAAAATTTCCATATCAAAACCAACTCTTTAAATTAATATTAGCTTAATTTTTAAACTTTCATATTAAACTGAAAAGTTTCATTGAAAGGAAAACAAGAAAAAGCAGACCTTCCTCAGGAACAGTCTGTGGGGTACAACTTTCAGAGAAAGGTTTTAAAGGACCAATTTTTTTTTCATGCTCTTCAATAACACCCTTATCATGCTCCAACTGAAATAAAATAACATTCATGTAGTCTTTTAACAAAGGATGCACTGTCTCTGGATATTTGATAAACATTATACCAATACAAATTGGCTTCAGCGGTTTAGATTTTTTTGGAAGCTCACGCTCAAATGAACACAGCTTTACATTGAACCCCTCAAGATGCTAAAGAATACAAAAGTATCTTAAAGCATATACAATAGAGTATGCCAATTAAGATCATAACAAATGTAAAACTTTTCTGCAATAAAGTATTTACTTTAAGCTATTGCCTTATTACCTCTTTATCTTGAATACCAGAAAATCCATCTTCATCAAAAGAATCTTCTTGAATTCCTTCATTATCTGAGAGATATCCATGTGGAACAAAAAACCCATCTTTGTCATCTTCAGTTTCATCTTCTTCTTTATCTTCATCGTCGATCTAATTGTGACCAAAAACATATATTAAAAACAATTATTCATGCATTATGAATAGGTTTGCTGTGATTGTGACAGTGAACCTTATTATATTTCCATTTTAATAAATGTTACATACCTTTTTTAAAAAGTTCTTTTTTTTTGTTTGGTTATTTTTGTTCTTTTCATTTTTTATAGTTACTACTTTGTTTGAACCACTTCTAATATCTACCAAATAACACATTAAATCATTTTAAGTTTTCCTATTTTCTTTTTCTGTAATTACACAAATACTGCAATACTGCAAATTAGAATTTATATATATATATTTTAATTTGGGACCTTTGTAATTCATAAAAGGTATATCAGCAACTAATTTGACTATGTAAAATTTAGGTGTATTTAATCATCTACTTTCTTGACATTAAATAGTCCGTATTGATTTAGATTTTAATTGGTGAATACTTAGTTAAATACTGTAATCATGTCTAACATTTAACAGGCGCTATGGCATGTTGAATACACTTAACTGAGTGATGTCAATTATTGGTACAAACTTATGTGTTGTGACCCAGAAAACCTCCATCTAGATAGAAGTTCAACAATTCTTTACCAAAGATCTTGCTCTGACAATGAGGTCTGTGATAGTAAACTTTCTTAACGCATTGTAAACTGGCTAGAGAGTGTGAATACAGCATTTCTGAAGATGATCAAGAGATATAAGACTATCTTGACAAAACTAAAGGTGATAAAGAGATATGAAGATCATCTTTACATCTCTTGTACCAGGGAAAAAAATTAGCCATTCTCCTGTGATGCTCTCTGGTGTTCTCAAGCGTCATTTGTAAAGTAATAATCCCTGTTTTTGCATTATCTCCTGTTTTCTCTATTATGATTCATTTTTTCGTCATTTATTCTAAAGTCAAAATGCTAGTTTTCAGAATTTCAAGTTTCTTCAGCATTTCTTTTTTTAGCTAAAGCACTTACAGCTATGTGTTTGTTTTATGAAATTAAAAGCTGACAAAAATTGGATTTATCAAATTTTATTAACTGGTAGCTCAACACTGACAAAGGTTTACGGTAGGCTATATTTAAAGTAGACTATATTAATAGTAAGCTTTCGTGATGGAATTATCTTAGATGATTCCTTGGATTTACAGTTTGTATTTGCCTCCTTTTATTTCTAAACTCTTTTCAGCTCTGTTTTTCTTTGTCGTTCAGCTTCTTTTCTTGATTTTTGTTAGCTTTTTGCAAATAATCTTGTGATAATGCTCCAGATAAATATAATTCATATTTACTATGAGAACATTAAAATACTTCATAATTACTATGAGAACATCTCATAATAAATTATGAGATATTTGCTATCTAATTTCAATTTTTATCTAATTTAAAATCAGATTTTTGCACATTGTATGCAATGGCTTCCTCTTTTTTAAGGACTGTTTTAAGATAGCTATTAACTTGTATCAAAATATGTCAGAGCAAATATTTAATTTGAAAAACTTTTTAAAATTGTACATAAACTAATTATAAGGGAAATAGAAAACTTTAAAATTTTTTTAAACTTAGACTGAAAAATGTTGACAGGCTTGCAAATTTCATACCCTCAATTCTTTTTCCTCCTGTTCAAACACTCAAGAATTTTATAATTACTTCATACCTCAGATACACTTAACAAATTTAAGAATATTCTTATTGATATGGCTAGACTGTAATTGATTTACTGAAATTGTTTATAATCATTTTATTTTTTGGAGAAAGCACTTTTCAAATTCAGCAAAACATAGAAAAATTTTAGAGCATTTGATGCTGTCAAAACAGCAAGAGCTTAAGCCAATTGATAAGCTGAAGCTGCCTGAATTTATATTAACATTTTAACTACTGGGATGTTTTCTAAGTCAATCATATAAGCTGAGAAATTCAGAACAAAGGGTTTCTTGTTGCTTAACCTTCACTATGACAATTTTTACTTGGTTTATGTACATTTAACATTATTAACTAAATTGTAAGGTAAGTAATTATGAAGCAAGAAGAAATCTCCTTCCAGCCCAAAAGCATTAGATACTTCAACTGTTTAATTGGTCAAAGATTTTTACCATAATAATATATAGCCAAGCACATGGAAAATGATGCACCATTGTGGTGAGATCAAATGAGAAAGAGACTATGCAAAAAATTTTTGCCTATGAATGTTAAAGAAACTTATGGATTTTTCAAAGGAGAACATCTTGAAAAATCAGTTTGAAAAAAAATGCTTGCAAGTTTACATCCACCTCATGTGCTTTTGTCAAACTTAATGCTGAATTTATGCTTGTTAACAACATCAAAACATAATAATACCACTGCATAGATTTGAGTCTATTTTCCTATTGTACTCACATAAATTTCTTGAGGCCTTGTATGATAATGCAAATGACATTTGTTGGAATAATATGTGTAGTATATTTGTAGCAAAGACGCTACAAAGTTTCATAATCATTATGTTTAAAATGAAACTGAGATGAATAAATGTATTACTTGGTATCAATAAGAAAGTTATTATAGGTAACAGAAAAGAATATCTTGAAATAGTTGAAACTAAAGGGAAGTTGATGACCTTTACAGCACTTTAAAATCTCACCACTCTATTCTTTTGCATTATTTCATTAAACAAAAACAGCCATAAATCATCATGAACATAAGGCCCAACTCCATAGTGATCCAGACACCGCAGTTGGATTCAAATGGATTTTGCTGAAATGATTTAAACTTTGTAGAAAGATGAAGTGTAGTTAGCATACTGGGACAAGAAAGTAAGTGTTCACTGTTGCACTTTGGTATCTAGATTCATTTTCATTAGCTGATATAGTTTCAGATGATTTAGCACTCTAAGGAATCTAAATTTACTGTTGCTCTTGTTCATCAGCTAATATCTGACCTTGTTGAAACAAGTGTAAAAATGCTACAATTTACACAAAGATAGTCCAAGTTATCAATTTAAAAATTGTTTTATTTCATCAGCAATACCCTGGTTGGAGGAACAGCATTGTTTAAATTTATTATATTCATTAAAAGATTAGCAATCCAAAAAGTAATCCAGAGAAAAGTCTCGTGAAGCTGTTAAAAATGAGACTCTGGTTTACATCTATTTTGTTTCAATTAAAGATATTAACAATACAACAAGTAATTTTGAAACTGACAATTCATTCAAGAATGAACTAACAAAACCAGGTATATTTTCTGCACATCAAATAGAAAACAATAATGGAATAACAGAGATGCAACCCTATTCAAGTGACAAGGATCTGATTAATCAATTTACTGCTCCAGAGGGTGAAAATACTGATTTTAGTTAAGGGGATTGAAATATTGATTTTAATACCTAAGAACAGATTTTAAAATATGGTTTTTTCAGTATTATTTCATACAATACTAGAGGAGAGGCTGTGACAAAAATGAAGCTGCTATTATCATCAAAATCCTAGGTAGAAGTTTATTGTTTTATAGAAGAAATTACAAAAATAAAGACAATTATCATACTAAGACATCACTGAAGAAATTGTTCAAATCTGTGGAATAAGTGAAATGTTAAAACTCATTACAATTTCTACATTTTAAATATTAATGCTCACTACAATCCTAGAGAATAACTCTATTTACAGAAAAAGCAGCTTACATGATCATCTAAATCTTCCCCAGGTTCATCAATCCATTCCTCATCACTATCAATATTGTAATCAAAAATTTCCTAAATGAAATATTTAATTAAATTTCATTTTAAAAGCAATGATAAACCTTTTAATCATATACTGATAAAAGATAAGGAATTAGATGCAAGTATGAAAATTTTTAGTCTTAAAATTTTATAATTTGAAGAAAAAGCCTGGATATCAGTCATAATGAAGACTCACTGTATCTTTTCTAAAGGGACTTCTTCCTGTAATTAACTTTGACTTTTTCCTCCATGTCCCAAAGTAAGCTGGTCTAGTATTTTCTGAAAATTGTAGCAACTTTGCTAGGCTAGAGTTTTGCTGCCTTAAGCAAATACCATCATTTAACACATCCTCAACAGAACTCTCATCATCTATTAAAATGATTTCCTGATCAATCTTTTGACAAGTGAGAGAAGTAGATAAATCCACCAAAGAGTTATGCAAATTATGCAAACAATTATGATTCTTTACTTCATTTCCTTGACGAATACTTCTACGACTTTTTAACTTTAAGTGTTTGAATTTAGAAGCATTTTCATCTAAGTAGGTCGGCAAGCCTGGGATAACCTTTAATGTTTAACAGTAGAAACTGAAATATTATGTCTAAATATATTTATGCATACACACACATGCATGATAAAATATATAAAAAAACACAACCAATATGTATACACACACATGCACGTGCATACACGCAAGCACGCACACACACACATATATATATACACATATTAAGTGTATATTTTATATATGTGTGTGTGTGTATATACATACACCTAATATGTGTGTGCATGTATGTATGCATGTATGTAAGTATGTATGTATGTATGCATGTATGCATGTATGCATGCATGTATGTATGTATGTATGTATGTATGTATGTATGTATGTATGTATGTATGTATGTATGTATGTATGTATGTATGTATGTATGTATGTATGTATGTATGAATGTATGTGTGTATGTGTGTATGTATATGTACTAATTTGGTTTTTTCACTGATTCAAACGATATGTCTATAACCTGTAAAATTTGGCTGTTTGTCATACCAACATAATTTAAAAGATGATAGCTGATAAAAAAAAAAAAAAAAAAAGGCTTAGATTTTTCTATTTCTCCTGAGAAAAAAATATTTTTAACTTTTAAAAAAGACCTTGATAACCTTTAAAATACTTGATCTGGCATTTGTTTTATTTTGTATCATGTTGTTATCTAATTGCTTAGTGAAAAAATGTTACCCTTCAGAAAGCAAACAAAAACAATTTTAAAAAGTAACCTTTTCAATGCAGTCATCCAAAAATGAAACATCTATTTCTTCTTTCCTTCTTGTAGGTGCAATACTTTGATTTGGTTTTAATTGAAATGGAAGGACAAACCATTTATCAAATTGAGGTTCTTCAAACTATAATAGCAAAATTATAAAATTTAAACAATTGGTAAACAATCATTATCAACACACAATAAAAAATTTCAGAAAATGGATAATACAAGGGATGGGTGAGAAAAATTCAATCGATAAAAGTTATTTATTGATTAAAAAAAAGCTATACTATCTGAAAATTTTTTTAACTTTTTGTAAAACTTTTTGTATGAGACAGGCCTTAAAAACAAAAAAACAAAATCAGTGAGACTAGTAGATTATTTTAAACAAATAAAGCAGCAGATCATCACTAAAACTATTTTTTTCTATAGAGAGGGTGGTAGACTAAGCATTTGATTATAAAGAGTTTAGTTTTACTAAAGAACTTAGTTTCTCTTCTGTGTTTTTACATTCTGCCATTTCAACTTTGTAATTTCAAAATTTTTTGACAACATGAAATAGTTATTAGGTTTTTTTGTCCCTGAAGTTTTAATGCATAATATTGTCATGCAATTCTGAATGTAAGTTGTAATTTTTAGGATTATCATAGTAACATAGTAAACCAATAATGTGTCACTACCCTTTTTATTATTATTTTTACAAGTGCTCCTGCAATAACAATTCAGAAATGAGTTTTAAAATATTATCAGAACTGTAGTTAGCAAAAGACAACTTTATAACGCTGTATTGCATACTTGCATTGCCTTATAGCTACATAATAAAAGAACCATATTTTGCAACTTCTGTGAAAGTGAAGTGAATAGAATTAATTTTCCATATTAATGGTGCAGGAGCAATAATAAAACATATGGTGCAATAATAAAACAAAGTATGATGTAAATCACATAAAGTTGTAAAACATGAGATAGATAATAAAAATGTTGATCTAAAAAAAGCTGATCCTCAAATATTTTTTATTTTTCAAGATTGCTGAGATTTTTGTCTATGTAAATTCTTTTAAAGCTTTAGTTCATTTCAAGGTCAAAATGGGAAAATAAAACTATACTAAGGTATTCCATAAGATCACTATCACATTTTAAAATTAAAAACTGTAACTGCATAGAACAAATACGTTTTTTAAACATTATTTTATCAGTTAAACATTAATACTATCTGTAATTAACTTCATGAGTTCAAATCAGTCATTTTTATTGCTTTTTTTTTTTTTTTTTTTTTTTTTTTCAGCTTTTTTATGGCCTACCATAATATATCTTGTTTATAATGTTAATTGTTTATAATTCTCTATTATTATATTTAAAATAGAAGTTCACTTGTTGACTATTTTATTTTTTAAGACTACTTGCAAAGTTAAACAAGTTGTAAAAGCTTTCATCAATAAAAAATTTGATTGTTTCAGTAAAAAAATTTTTTTCATAATAACTTTTTCAGATGTAAAAATGTCATTACCTTGTTGTTATATATTATTCTAATGTAACATATTATGTAAATTTAATTAAAACCAGACTAAGACCAAGTATCTGCAAGAGAATCTTGAAGCAATTATGTTAGAAACCTTTATTTTAATATTAATGTATTCTATGAATTGTAAAGAAGTTTTATAAGAGTTCTATAGAATCTAAAAAATCTATAAAAATTCCTAACAATTTCTAAAGAACTCTTACACCTGGGCTTCTATAAAAAAAATCTAAACAATCATTCTTTTTTTGTACGAAAACCTTCTAATGCAACTTAACACTTTTGCTGCCAACTATGAGTATATTTGTAGTAAGTTGGCGCCATTTATTTGCCAACTACGAGTATACTCGTAGTTAGCGAGACTTTGATATTTGCCAACTACGAGAATACTCGTAGTAAGCCAGCGTCATGAGCTTGCCTACTACAAGTAAACTCGTAGTTATACTAATTTATTTCAAATAATATTTGTGCATGACTGGCTTTGTCTGTTCATTTTTTTTTTTTTTCTAAGCTTCACATTTGATTTCAGAAAATATTACATTCAAGTTTTTATTTTAAAAATCCAGGGAACCTAATTTAAATGCGGATAAAGACAGAAATAGCTTAAAACAGATAAAAGTAAAATATTGATATTGATTAAATTTTATTTCATGAAAATTTAAGTGTAAACCTATTCTTTTGATTGATACAATCGCCTATACATAGCAAAGGTCTATTTTTACAAACAGCTCGACATAGTTTTGTTAAGAGTTTTTTCTTTTCATTCGGTGGTATTGAAGACAAGTAGTGGAAGCTATTATTGGTGATTCGAGGCACAATTTCATTCAAACGCTCACCCAATAAATCCGTAACAACTAATTCTCTAAACTTAAGCAAGGAAATTGTTTTATCTACTCCATATTTGCTGTTTAGACAGTAAGAATCAAACAAAAAAGTATCTAAGAGATGAAGTGCTACTTTTTTATACCATCTAATTGTCTTTCTTAATAATAATAATATGATACCATTTGTTCTGCCCTATCTAATCCTGACACACATTGATTGTAATCTTTAATAATGTTGGGTTTCATTTTCTCTCTTCTCCTGTTTGTCACTTCAATCATTTGCAACAAATGAAAGTTGCTAATCATTAGCACGCCTCTTTTGTCTTTCCATTTAGCAACCACTACACCCTCTCTGCTTCTGCTTATAACGTTTCCCTGTTTCAGTTTTGCTTTTGTACATTCTTTTGGATTTGACTTTTGGTCAGGTCTTAAAGTACCACAAATGTATGTTTTTTTATTTATCATATGCACACTAAAATGTTTTTTAATGTATTAAAAAACATCTTATTGTGTACTTCAAATTTTTTTTCACATTTTTTATAACATACAGTATAATGTAGTTATCAAATATATTTTAGCTTTTATTCTAAAAACAGAACAATTTAGAATTAAGAAAACAAAATATAAATTATCTTTTTTACTCTGATAACTACCAATGTGCATGTACAAAAAAATTGAAACACTATTTATAATAGTAATTCATCAAATAAGCTACATTACTACACCTTTTCAAGATGTAACTGAGAACTTGAAAGTTTTAATTAAGAAAAGTAAGATGTAATTGAGAAATACAACATGTAATTTTTTTCTCCAGTACTGATGAAACTGGAGAAGTACTGGAGAAAAAAATTTCTTCTCCATTGCCAAACTACGAGTATACTCATAGTGCTTTTTTTTTGTCAATTATATTCAGAATAAAAAATATTATAGAATTATTTCAGATAAAAAATATTTTATTTATTGAAATGTTGATATCTAGCCTTGGCAATTAGAATGAAACCACGCAAAACAGCCTCAGCAAAATTTAATCATTGCAGACATTATGGCTCGGCAAAGAAATAACGCATTGTTTAAAATAGCTCGGCAGCGAACCTGTTAAAGGATTTGGATCTAGTGCGGTCGGTTGATGTTTTTTGACGTAACAATATTTCACTGCCGGACACTAACAAATCCTTTTGCACAACTAAAGGTTATATATTCCTGTATGTAAAACAATCGAGACACAAACCGTTAAGCTAATAAAATTTGTTTAATTGGTCTTTAAAGATAAGAAAGATTTGTGTCTTGTTGATCCCATTATATTACGTTACGATCGTAATAATAACCAAATTCAGATGAATAACAGATGAATAAATACAAACATGGCAGGTTGTTAACAATTGAACTTTGCAATGACATCACAAATGATGGACGCTTTTTATTAACAACTATAAATAATTTTTTAAAGATTGAAAAAAGATAAAGAGAAATCAATAAAGCAGGAGAAGTTTTCCTTTAGTTTTTCAAAAATAAAATCAATTATAAAGAAAAAATGAAATATCTAAAAAGAAGAAAAAAGAACGAACTATTTGAAAGAATATAAAATAAACTACAAAAGTAACGAAAATAAAAGTGAGCAAAAAAAAGTTTAAAAATGGATGAAAAAGGAAAGAAAACATTCGAAACTTTGGGAAAACTCAGCATGACAAGATTTTATATATTGTTTTTACTTTTTCATATTTTGTTAGTCAATCCATGAGCCTTTGAAAATAAACAAATTTGAATTGTTCCACAGTTTGAAAATTCCAGGTTCCAAACATAAAACTAAAACCACTGATCTTAAACATGACTCCAACTACTTTTACGACGAAAAGTAATCCAAAAGTGTATTGTAAATATGTAAATACTTGAAAACGTTATTCCGTTTACAATACTGCTATTATACTTTACCAATTCCCTCTTCCATTACACTAAAGAAGTTCGTTTATGTCTTATTGGCGACCAATGCTTGCTCACTTTTTAATTCCTAACTTTAACACATCTAACAAGTTTTGAGATTTGTCTTATATTTTCTATATAAAAATGATGAGTTTTGTAATTGTTTGATCAGCATTCCAGTGTGTTGTTTTTCCGTAATTGTTAACGATACCAAGACCTCATTATTTTAAGATGCTTCCTCTGCATATTGTCAACTCCTTCCTTACCCACTGACATTGTCATAGTCCTTTATCACTGTTATCTTTTAATTGATTTCATTTAGTATTTACTGCAAATTACTTGAAGTACATTGCTTAAATACTGTGAGTATGTAGGTAATAAATGTGACATTATTATAATGTGATGATAAACAAAGCCATAGAATAACCGTTATTTGATGATTTATGTTTCAACAGATGTCTGTCATTAACTGGAGAATTAGAAGAACCTTGGAATCCTGATGCTTTATTTTTTATCGATTATACTCGGTCGTTGCTGTTGACAAGTGAACAATTTCGTTGTCAGTAGACTTTTTATCGGCAAGAACCAAGAACATTTAACAATTTCATTAACAAAGTACGTATGTATCATGAACTTTAATGTATTATTACTTATTCATTTCCATATAAGTATGAGTTTCTTGTTATATCATCTAACAAGACAGCGTTTATTTTAAGTGGATGTCACTACTAGTTCTAAAGTTATGAACATTTAAAAACTTTCAAGATGGCTGATGCAGCCATCTTGAAATTTTAAAACATTGATTTCAGTCAGTTTTATGTAACTTTTCTCTTAGAACAAATCAACGTTTATTTGAAGTGGATATTACTACTGGTTCTACAGTTATGGCCATTTAAATACATTCAAAATGGCTAATGGTGGCCATTTTGAATAATTCATCTGTAAAACATTTCCAGATGCATAACAAGTTTGTATCTCACTATTTTTTTGTAGCTCATACCGTCCACTATCATTATGCAAAGTTACACGCTGGTGTCCAGAAGTGAAATATTTTTATGATAGCCAGCTGCACTAATCTTATGTCTATTAGTTTTGTTTAGAGAAAGGTTAAAATTTTTCATAAGGTATTTGTCAAAACTGTTTGGTACAGTTTTGACAAATGCCTTATGAAAAATTTTAGTTTTGACAAATACGTTATGAAAAATTTTAGGAGTTGTAGACTTCAATTTTTCAATTTCTATAGGAGTTGTATAGAAAAAATTGTCTATAGAATTCTCTATAGACTTCTTGAGAAACCAAAATTCATATTGAACTGCTGTAGAATTTCTATAGATATTTTATAGAACTTCTATAAAGTATATTTAAAATTTCTATAAAATATTGAAAAAATATCTGTAGAATTTCTATAGAACTTTTTTAGAACTTCTATTGAATTTCATTCTATAGCAATACACAGTTGCCATATTTAGATGCAAGGATGTATTCATAATAAATTGAATTTTTTTTTTTCTAGTAAAATTTAAAATGGTCAAGATATTGATTTTTTTTGTTAATTAGAAAAGCTTGGTTAATTAGCTTAAGGATGACATATAACTTTACTAAAATTTATAAGATTTTCATAACTTATATACTATTATGCATTTATAAAGGAATGACACATTTCTTCAAAACCAGCAGTTTAATTTAGGCACATTAAGTTGGAGACTTTTTGCAAATAATTATTAACTTTTTAATATTGTTTTACAAATTAATATTGAAAAAATTTTAAATGACATAACTAAAACATTTTTAGTTTAGATTTAGAGTGTTGAATATTCAAAACATGGTAGAAGATTTATGAGTATAAATCTTCATTTCAATTGAGGATTATATAATCTTGTATTAGAAAAAAGGAAATTTGATTGATAAATCAAAAGATTGTCTTACTACTGATTAAAAATGCTTGACTTGTTTAATGTAATGTATCTAATTTATTAATTTTTGACTACCCTGAGAATGGAAAGTCTAGGAATTTACATTCCCTAATTTGATACTGTCAAGTCTTTAAATGGACGATTTTTTTAAATGTAAAATGTTTTTGCACTTACAAATAAATAGTTAAAGACGTTTTGTCAGAATTCATTTTCAATGTAGAACTACTTTATGCAGTAATTCCAAGCAAATTATTTTTTTTAACATAAGGCTAAGATAGCAAACATTTTTTTAGAATAACATAAGGTTGAACTACTAAGTTATCCTACAAATCAACAAAGTTTATTACTACCATTTAACTGCCAACTTTCATAAACTGACAAAAATTCAGCAAAGGTACTAGTTACAGCTCTATAGCTATATATACTACAGCTTAGACATAAGATTTATATCAAATAACATAACAAAAACCAGTATGTGTCCAGTATGTAAAAAAAACTAGTCTCTGAGCAAAATAGATATAATTAAGATTAAATAATATAGATAATAACTGTTTTTAAGTAATACTTCAACAAAAAAAAATTATTTAAAGAGGTTGGACAAGTAATGAGTGTCATATATTTTCTTCTATTACTTATGTCTACTCAAATTGATATTTATTGAAACACCTTTTTTAATGTTATCAAACGTTTAACTGAAACTTTAATTTTTCCCACAAAATAAATCTCTATTTAAATATTAGATATAGAGGAAAAAGACATACCAAAAGCTCCTACTAAGATTTCTTTTAGCAATTGGTTGTAAATGAAAAGGTAAAACCAAACACCTCTCAAGTTTGGGTAACCACCCTAATACAAGATTATATATTTAGCCTTAACAGTACAAGTTCAAAAACCTAACTTAAAATGGATCTACTGAAAAGTTAGGTTTTTGAACTTGTACTGTTGAGGCCTGGATCTCTAGATATTATGTATAAAATGGTTTGTTTTTTTAGATTTTAAATTCTCTTAAAACCAGATGGATGTCATTTTCTAGCAGCATGTCTTTTCTGAGCAATTTCAGTTGAAATGTAGTCTTTGAAGTGTTATCTTTGTCTTCTTCATCCATTGAGGACAGATCCAAATCACCAGTCTGTGTTTCTAATACTGATTCAGATCATTTAAAATTTCAATGATGCTTTAAAATGTTATCAGTCTTGAAAGGGTTAATAAAAGTGTATTCAGTTATTGACACTTACATTTTTTTTTCTTTAACCTATTATTTCTTAACTCCACTATCAAGTTTAATACAATTGCTGTTTAAAGTAAAAAAAAAAAAAAAAATTTAAAATAAAGATTAAGCAATAATCTATATTTAAAAGATTTATTAATAATATAAATGATAAATAATCCTTTTACCTTTTTAGGAAATTCTTTTTTTGTGAAAAAACTTTTAAAGTGAGATGCAGCTTTCTCTTTTCTTAAACGCTAAAAGAAAAAAATCTTTAAACAGTTATTGACAAAAAAAAGCAAGGCTTGTTTAATACACAACCCAATGCTGCATTTACAGCCCCTCCAAAAAGGCTAAAATTTCTAAAAAATCGACAGATCCATAAGAGCAATTAACTGACAAGTAAATTGGTGCTTTTTCATATTAGTTTTTAAATCATATTATATTAAACAGAGTGCATAAGTTGGAATAATATAAAATAAGAACACAATAGTTGCCTAGAATGAAATAATAATATATGTTTATATTGCATTGCCAAAAAATCAAAAGATAAGAAAAAAATTTTTAATGAGTTAATTTTTAGGCATTAAAATTTATGAATGAAACAATAATGTTTTATGCTTTGGACCAAGATTTAAGTCTTTTTATAATGTGACAAAATACATCATCCTGTTGAAAAATGACAGGTAGATATAATCCTGGTTCTTGTAGGATGTCAATTTCTGGTATAAGATTGTTTGATGACCTTAAAAATCTCTAAACACCTATCTCTGTTGCAACAGGTGAGATGTTTCCTTACTTAGCACATTCCACAATACAATCAGCATTATTCTTTTCAGCAAGAGTCTTCATAGGTAAGTTTGCTATAACTTTTGATGTTCAGCTTTTTGCTAAATATTCTTCACCATTAACTATCCCAAAATTTTAAAGACTTACAGAAAATTAAATATGTATGTTTCTGTCATTTCTGTCAACATTCAATCATGGTTTATCAACTACTGCCATTATTCAGGTTGGTGTTTTAAAAGGGCTTATTACTTAGTAATAAACAAAAGATTTTATATGTAATTATAAACCCTGATTTCAACAAAATGAAAAAACTTGTTTGTACAATCCTAACTTAAGACTATGAAAATCATAATAACACTATGACTCAAAACTTAGTTTTGACTTGTAATAGTAGTTGTTAAGAGTTTTTTAAAGTTTTAACTAATAAGAAAGTCTTTCTTTGAGCTTTCTTAGCCATGTATGATTTTTTCATATTTATATTTGATACTTGTTTTTATTTAGGAACTATATATGCCAGTAAAAAAGTTTTACAACTGTCAAGTGAAAGCATACAGGCTGTCAATTATTTAACTGTCTATCTATTTGATGTAAAGAAAACAACTAATTGCATTTTGTTACTTGAAATAAAAAAATAAAGACTTTTACAATATTTTGTCTAATTAAGTTCAAGTTAGTTTACTAGAGAAATCATTTTTTTTTTTTTTTTACAAATTAAATCTTAAATATACAAAAAAATCATGAGTTGTATTGGTTGCAAAAGAAAATATCAATAACTTTCCAACTCCCCTTTAACTTAGTGGCAATATATTGAGTTTAATGTAAAAGTATGTTGATTTGTAGTTAATTGTATAAAAAAAAATATTTTTCTTTCATAAAAAAAAAAGTTTGGGAAGTTTTAAGTTTTCAAGAGAAATTCTATTAATTAGAGGGAAAAACAAATCCAATAAGCTTCTCTTTGTTTTTTTTTTAAATATTCATTTTCCATTCCTATTTTTAAGGCTTGAGTACATTGGATTTGCTTGAACTATTTTGATCATCTCTACATTCTGCTAAAAAAATATTTTGCATTTCATCTACAAGACTTAAGATTTTTTTCATTTTAAATGGCCTTGGCCTATCAAGCTCCATTACATTTTCACAGTATGAAAGTAAGGATTAAGTTTTCATTAAAGATACCCCAGAAATCTTGATGGGGATTACTAGTGCATGGGTAGATATGATATAAACAACCTTTATGAAAATTAAAGATTTTTTTTTTTTGAGAAAAAAGCTTTAGAAAAGTTGCATTTGTAGCTGTATCTTGTAACCAGAACTCCATTTTAGTAAAAACATAAAACACATTAAATTTTTAACAAGTAAAAAACTATAACAATCATACAATAGGTACAATAGGTACAACCAGTATATAAGTAAGTCTACCTATATTAAAAAGTTATGGAAATGAAGTCAAGAAATAATAATTTATTTGTATAAATTTTTATTACAAGCAGTTTGTTTATATCATTTTTGGTTCTACAGTTGGTCAACCTTTTTAAAACTTCATTCAAAATTCAAGAACATTAGGCATACAGTTTATTCTTATTTTGGTTTTGATATAGAACATATGCCAAAAACTAACAAAACTGCTTGCAGTAATATAACAAATTTCTTCATTTTCTGATAGTTATTAACACTATCATAATGTGTCAGTTTTAAGAGATACTTTATCGCCTGCCATCTTATAGGTTACTTTATTTGTTATTGAAACCAAGTTGATTTATCAACCAAAAGTGTATAGTAGATAACTCTGTTTTCTAGTACATACTTTTACACAAGACAGCAGTGTTGTAACTATTGCATGCAGGTAAAATAAACCAATTTTATAACAGAGCCATTATTTTATGTATTCTAGAAAAATACATACAACTTAAATTGACTTTGGTAAGAAATTTTAAAGAATATATTAAAGAATTACCAACCCATAGATTAAACAATAAATGAGTGGAATCAGTAAATTTCAGTATTTTCCTTCATTTTCATTCCAGAAAATGTTAAAATAAAGCTTGATAGTACAACAGGAAGTACTTCCTAGACTGAGTTGAGTTAAGTATTTGTAACTGGTTCTACAACTGAATCTCTACTAAATTAATCACCATATAACAATTTAGTTTACTTGTATACCTAGCATACAAATATTTAACACTAAGAAAGTTCTTGTTTATTTTTGCTAATACTTTTTCTTTCTTTTCATCCTAAAAAAAGAAATATCAATTAAGTATTGCACCAATCTTAAAAGTAATCATTTTGCACACTATTAAGTATAATCTGTTAATAAAAATTTTTCTATATATATATTTTACTATTTATCTTTAAACTATAATTATTCAGTACCACAGTAAACTTTCTACCTTAATCAAAACAAAAAGACTAAACTTATTGTGTCACAATCAAAAAGTAACTCAAATATGGAAAAAAATGTAGAAACTTACTGTAGCTTCTTCTTCTTCTTTTTTAAGCTCCTCTTTCCTTTTACGTTCTTTTTCTTTTTTCTCCTTTTCTATTCTAACACATTCTTCCTTTTTTCTTTTTTCATCTTCTTTTAATTTCTTTTCTTCTTCTTTCTTTCTACGATCTTCTTCTTTCTTTCTACGATCCTCTTCTTTTCTTTTCCTATCCTCTTCTTTTCTTTTCCTATCTTCTTCTTTCTTTCTCTGATCTTCTTCTTTAAGCCTAAAGTAAAAGCTTAGAAAACAATACCAGAGGTGAGAGGTTGTATATGATTACAGCAATAATCTTATAAAACTTTACTTTTTTAATCTTTCCTATATAACATCTTTTTATACCAGTGCAAAAAAAAATTCAATTCTTACAGTAAATTTGAAAAGTAAAGCAAAATTTAAAGTTTTTATAAAAAAGATAATCCACATAAAATCATTCTGCATTGTTACAAAATATAATAAGAATTAAAACATAAATGTCAAAACCTATAAAAAAAAATGGTATGGAGTCCAAAAACCATTCCTTTTCATTGCATTTACATTATTGATATGAAAGCTAAAATCTGTAGTCAAAAGATAAAAAAAACAAAATAGTTTTTTTTTTCCCAAATAATTAAAAGTTTAGTTTAAGAATTCCTAAACTTTTTTGGTCATTCAACTCATCTTGTAGTAAAGAGGTAAAGTTGAGAAACACTAATTTTGCTAATAAAACTTTAAAAAAATTTATTGCTAGTTATACTAACTCAAAGAAAAGAAACTCACTTTAGCCTTTCTTTTTTTTCAAACAATATTTGTTCTTTTTCAACAAGCTTTTTAACCTTTTCTAGGTTTTTCCTTTTGCGCTTGTCTTGCAAATCAACTTCTGTATTCTTTAATGTAGATAAACTGTCTTGTACTTTATTTTCTTCATTTAAAGTGGTAGCCTGTTATTTTAAAAAATAAGTAATGAACTTTAAGTAAAAAGAAATAATAATAAAATCATAATAAAAATCTTCTATGAACAAGGCAAGCTAACAAAAAAAAAAAAACATTTTTTAAGTTCACAAGAAAGTTCTAGGGTACTTTAATGCGCATCACTGAGTCAAAACGAAAAGTCAAAACTAATTTGAAAACAAGATTTTTCTCAACTCTATACATACCTAATCTAATTTATAAAGCCCAAGTTTGTATGACTGTATGTGTATATGGGTGTGTTCTTTATGAAAATTCATAGTTTTGATCCGATCCTCACCAAATTTTGCACACAGGTATAATTTTTACCAGGGAAGGTTTTAGGCCAGGTTTGAACCACCCCGGACTCCATGTTTAGGGTGCTTATGGCTGGAATCAAGTTTCAGCCCCCTCTGACTATTCCTAATAGCTTTAATAACTTTTACCAGTTAAAACCAAAAAATTGTAAATATGTGTTAACTGTTTTTTCTAATGATTTTTTAGGGATATTTTTGGAAAAGTATGAAGTATAAATAATAGAAAATTTGTAAAAACAGGTTTTCGTTTGGAGAGAAGATTATTGTGATTTATCGATGTGTTTATTACAAAAAGGCTACATTACCACAGTATAGTTTAGTTTCCAAAAAAATGACAACATAGTTGCAAATGCATTTCTGATTAATACAGCAAAGTTTTACACCTAATAGTTGGAAAACCTGGCACATTGCATCAGGTATTCCAGCTAGTTTATTTACAAAAGTCATTTAGTAACAATTTGCTTCTGCATATAGTATGAAATAACATATTCAATAAACATCTCTATTAATAAAACCACTATTTTGTGTAAGACTCCATTTATTTTCTTTTATTTTGAAAACATACAGCTAATAATGACTTAATTTATTGTTTTCTATAAATCAAATTAGTAACTGACAAATGGTTATGAGAAGTTATGAAAAAGTTAGAAAATGACTAAAAATCACAAACTGTGAACATACCTCCTGGTTTTCATTAAAAGACTTTTTAATATGTATTTGATTAACTTGCATATTTCCAAATAAAGCATATGAATCATGGAAAATTTTATTTGAAATTTAAATTAAAATAACCTTGTGTAGAAAATGCACTAAACAAACTTGGGTTCTTAAGTCATTGAAAATTCATTTGTAATGTTCTGTTTTTTTAACAAAGCCTTTATACTTTAACTAATGTTTCAAAATATGAACAGTCAAATATTTCATAGACAAGCATTAATTGGATATCATTTTCTGCAAATCTAAAACTATAATTTACAAATTCTTACATTTATATAATCTCAGTAAGAAAAATTTGGTACTCTATTTTCATGTGAACATTAGAACTTCCACCTTCAGAGAATTTAGCTGAAGAGTTAAATTGCTTTTGACTGTATGATATGTTTTCGACTATTTTTCCCCTATTCTTTGCTGATATGTTTTAAACTGCTATCATATTTACAAGTTATCTAACACAAAACTTTATATGAACAAGTTCAGTAAACTAAATATGTTGAGTTAAATATTTTCCATGTTATACATAAAGTAAAAAGATGAAATAAAAAATTAAAAAAAAAAAAAATTGGGCAGAAGCAGTATAGACTTATTTTGTTTCATTCAAAATAGCTACATTAAAAATGGATAGAACAACAGAAGGATACAAGTTGTTTAATCTTCTTTCAAAATGTTTTTGAAAGAAAATTAGACATTATAACTATTTAGACACCATCTAAAGCTAGTTAGGCAAACAGATGATGTTAAGTCTGGTTGCTTATTCAAATTTTCAATTTATTATATTTTGATATCCCAGTTTGCTTTTTAGATTATCATAGCTTTTCAGAAAAATTTATTAGAAACCAGTCAAAACAACAGATTATACTTATTAAGACTTTAAGAACTATTTTGTGTTTTCATGGCTGTTGAAATTCATGAGCTTAGCATTTCCTCAATGTTTGAAAAATTATCTATTTACAGGTTGAAAATACACTGCACTGATCAACATATATTGTGTTATATTACAACATATCGCAATATTATTGGGTTCTTAAGTCATTGAAAATTCATTTGTAATGTTCTGTTTTTTTAACAAAGCCTTTATACTTTAACTAATGTTTCAAAATATGAACAGTCAAATATTTCATAGACAAGCATTAATTGGATATCATATTCATTATATCATATTAATATATTCAATTAAAATTGCTACAAATTGCTTAATAAATTGACAACTAAAAATCCAATAAAATTTTACAAATGCAATGTGTTTTTAATTGTAACTTATATGCACTTAAATAAAAATAATTCCGATGCTTTTCTAATTACCCATGTCATTTTTTTGTTTTACATACGTTTAATATGTTAATAAGCAGTAACAAAGTTGTTGTTAAAATATTACAATATTATTGCAATATTATTGCAACTGTATAATATGGATTTATTGCAAGTTAATGTGGAATTATTTTTATTGATTTTAACAACTTTGAATGATTTTAATGTACAAAGTGGCGTTTTGTGCATGCGCGGAACGAACCTGTCTGGTGGGAAAATTTGTTAAAGTTTTATTTGCGCAATGAAACGAAACTTTTTTAATATAAAGTACGAGAGAAGAATTTTACAATCTACAGCTGAGTCTACATCTTCTGAAGAGGACATCATTAAAAGTAGTTCTCAGTCCGACGGTAGCAATACGGATGATAATGTTAACAATGGTAGATTTACCAAGAAACAGAAGAAATTGTAGTATCTGAGCCTGAGGAAGAATCAAAAGCTTCCATGTTTCAGTTTTTTAATTGTAATCCATTTGAAAATTCTTTATTTGATCCACTTACCAACAAAACGTTTATGTTTTTAACCTTATTGTATTTAATGATTGGCAATTAATTGACTGAAATCACATTTGATCATTTTTTGAAGATTTTGCTGGTATTTAAAATGTAGCCTACATTGTGCGATGTACTTGTAAATGAATATTGTTAAGCTAATAAAGTTACCAACCAACTTGGCCCTTGATTAAAATATTTTAAAACTCAGACATCTTCATGTTTAGTGACTTTTATTCCAAAAATTTTCTGCAATAGGTATGCTACTGTTCAAGCTTAGAGACTTAATAAAATTAAAATTAAAAAAAAATATTTTGTATATTTATTTATTGAATGGCCTGAAGAAGTGGGTTATTTTAGTGTTCTCAGGCCCTAAAAATAATTTTTTGGCATACTAAATTTTATTTTGAAAATTTTTTTTTTAGTTTATTGGCGTAATTTTAAAAAATTACAAAAACAAAATACATTTATTGTCTTGGGCAGACAAATGCCACTGAAAACATGAACCAGGGTGCATTCCATATTTTTTTTTACAGAATATATATCAACAACGCCAGAATTTGTTTAATTTTTACCAATACACCAAAAAAAAAAATTTATAAGGTAATAAAAATTTTGTACACCAAAAATAAAATAACATCAATTAATAATTACATAAATTAACAACATCAAATAAATAAAAACTTTTGTAAAAATACATAAATTTAATTAAAATCGCTAAACATGGAAAGTTTAGCGACTTTAATTAAATTTATGTATTCTATATTTGAAGATGTATAAAAAGTCTTAAAGCTAACATTCTCTCTTCCTAATTATTGCAATGGTTCCATGAAAGGATTAAGTCAATTTATTTGCTTAGGCTGCATGGGCTGCAGCACGCACAGCCTATCCATTTACATTAAAAATGCATACAGCCAGTCTATTCAGACTAGTCTTTGAGTCTGTCATATCAAGTAATGCACTGCAAAAAATGCTGCTCTGGCAGTTTAGCTCTGGCTACCATCAGAAATGGTGCACATTGGCAATAATTTGTAAAAAAAGTCTGATAAATTGGCACGAGTAGAGAGTTTTTTAATTAGGAACATTCTACATTACTGTCTAGTCTTATTTTCATTTCAACAAAGGTTGGGGCCTGGGTTGGTTGGTAAAACTTCAATAGTTATACTTTTAAAGTTTTATTTTTATTTTTTATAGATTTTCCATTGTGTAGAAGACATACCTTCATCTCTTAAAATGATTCGTAGGTTTGTTAAAAAAAATGTATTTTCCCATACTGAACCAACCCATACATATTATTGTCATGATTGCTGCACAGCTTTAGTTGACACATGTAAACTAAATCTTCATTGTTCATCACCTATCTTTATATTGGATATTATTAGCCAAATGAAACTTGATTTATCTCAAAATTTGGGAGCAATTAAATCTTATCAAATGGAAATTCTATTGGGTAAATGAAAGAGTGATTTAATTTCGAGACAAAATTTTGTTGAAAATATGAAATCTAAAAATGTTTTGCATATTCATTTATTAATGTCAACTGATGGTGCAGAACCATACACACAAAAAAAGACCACAATGTGGCCATTTCATGCAATTACTTTGGATTTACCATCTTATAAACGGTTTCTAATTTAAAATACATTACTTCTTGGTTTATGGTTCTCATCATTAAAACCTAATTGGCATGCTTATTTGAAGGTAAATCAATTATTAATAGTTACTTTTTATATAAAAATTATAGTTAATTGATTTTCCTATAGTAGTAGAATTCTTTCAAGTGGTTGAATTCTTTCACTGTTCCACAGCTGGAACAGTGAAAGAATTCTACCACTAAAAGTAATGATAATAAACAACAAACAAACAACAATTAGGTATAATTACTATATTACTAACTATTTTTTAAGAGTGCATTAATGAAAAACTGTTTGAAATACTCCTTGAAATTAACAATATCCAAGTTGTTGTTCATATTGTTGGTTTGGTTTTCGATTTACCTGCAGTGGCCTCAATTATCAATCACAAGCAATATAATGGTAAATTTGGATGTCATTATTGTGAACATCCTGTTAGAACAATTGAAAGAAAAAATGGTTCAGCAAGAATTTATTCACATTCAGATACAAAATATAATCTTAAAACATCTGAAATGTATGCCAAATATGCTAGATTAGCTGAAAAATCAAAAGTATCTGTATTTGGAATAAAATGCTTGAATATCTTTAGTGAAATGTCATTTATTAAAGTGCCAGATATGATACTTATTGATGTGTTGCATCTGTTTTACGAAAATTGGTCAAAAAAACTTTTAATTTGTTTATTTTCTGTTATCAATAAACATGAAGCATTTTTTATTGGTAGTGGTGCAAAAATAAATGCTCTAGAAATCTTACTTGCTGATCAAAAAATGCCACATAACATGCCTAAGCCACCAACTATTAAATCATTTATTTATTGGAAGGGCCATGACTTTAAAAACTTTATTTTATACTTAGCAGTTCCATATTTTCTGCCATATTTGAATCCTGACTGCATGATGATGATCTATCCTCTAGTAATTGGCATGCGCTTGTCAAGCAGTGAAATATGTTTAGATAAAGTATCAGTTATTAGCCAGCTGTTTAATTTTTATCAAAAATCATTGTTTGAGTTGCTTCCTTTATATATGAATACTATCAATGTTCATCTACTTGCTCATGTTAGTGATATTATTAAAATGCATGGAAGTGTGAAAAATTACTCAATGTTTTGTTTTGAAGCTCGGCTTAGTTATAAAAAAACTATTAAATGTGGAATGCAAGTTAGTATCTACTTTTGGTGATATGATTGGAAATGTGAAAGTTAACATTGATGATGACTTATTTTTCATTGTTGAACAAACACAAAGTACTGTTGTTATTCCAGCTGACAATCTAGTTTGCAAATGCATATTAATTAAAAGTAAACTACTCACAAAAGAAGTAATAATTTTAACACCATTGAAAGACCTTTTTGAATATGCTTAGGGTGGCTAAATGTAAATTTTGTGATAAACATATATAAACCATGCATGTGTGTTTTTTTATACAATCATTTTATACAAATTTACAAATTAATTTTATAACAATATACATAATATTTTACATAAAAATTTTACATAATATTTTACATAAAAATTTACATGTTTTAATAATAATTTACAATATTAACAAATTATTTTTATAAAAACTATACAAGCATTTAATACAAAAACATTTTTATAAACTTAATACAAGCAAGTTTTTTTTATAAATTTTATATTTTGATAACTTTGTAAAGCTATCGTGATTGTGTTGTTTTTAATTTTTTTTTTTATAGGTTTATATTATTAAATAATGGCTTATCCTGGTAGAAATAGAACCAAGAATTTGGATTTTGTAGACACTCAAAAGCTTTCTTCAACATTTGTTCTTTTATGGTACAAGGACTGTGAGAAGCATGAGCGTCATACACCTCCTAAATCACTTTCAAATACACTTTTTAAGCATTATTCATCCGTTGAATGCCTTGAGTTTCAAGTGGTAAGTGCATTAAAGTACAACTACAGATGACCATTACCGTATATACTTTAATTAAAGTCCACCCTAAAATATAAGCCCCTTATTTTAGATAAGCCCACTTTTTAAAGATGTTGAAAAAATTAAAGCCTGGGCTTCAATTATACTATTTATGGTATGTAGATAAATAAATTTAATGTTTTTTTACTTAATAGAAAAATGTAGTGAATGTATTCATCGCAAATAAACAACATTCAGCTGTCATAATATATAAGGGGTCTATTACCCAATATTGTAAATTTGAAACGTCATTGGATAACTTTATGGACGAATTTGGTGACGAAAATCCTAGCAATGATGAAGTGAGTGAGTTTGCCCTCAATTATATTGAAGCCAATGCTGT
Source organism: Hydra viridissima (assembly GCA_014706445.1). NCBI lineage: Eukaryota > Metazoa > Cnidaria > Hydrozoa > Anthoathecata > Hydridae > Hydra > Hydra viridissima. The sequence goes on from QPEY01000581.1 coordinate 39,446, forward strand.
GGGAAAAAGAAAACATTATAATGAAAACCCATCTTCAGGTAACTTGTGACAATTACAAGTATAATACTATATTAATTTTGTTATAAATTTACTATTCTGTGTATGTAAGTACAACTTTTAATTGTTCTTGTATTTTTCTATAGATTCAGACAATATGGCACCAGTCTCAGAATGTATAGGCCTAAATGGACCTAAATACAAATCGACTCCTAAATCAAAGGTGCTGAAAAAAAACCTGTTAATGAAGACCATTTTTCAGGTTATTTTAGTAATATTATTTCAATTTCGTTGATGTACTTTCTTGAATATATATTTACTGTTCGTTTCATTTATAGAATCAGACTCCTTTGCATCAGTTTCAATCCATCAAAAAGGATCGTCTAAAAAAAGTGAAGTAAAGATTATGGCTTTGGAAAAGCGCAAGCTTGACATGCTTGATAACAATGTTGATAATGATGCTCCCAAAACCAAACACTGTGGTACACCAAAGTTGAGCAATCTGTCTTGTTTAGAAGGTTAGTTAAAATACTGTATTTGCGTAAGCTCTACCATATTGTACTTGTACATAGAGGTACTTTATTGTTTTTAACATTAGCAATTTTGGTTGAACAAAAGAAACTTCTTGTTGAGCAAAGGAAGACCAACAAACCTCTGGCTGAATTTTTACACCCAATAGAAAATGAATCTATTAATGATAATGTAAGTCCAATTTAATTTTTGTAATTTAGTTGGAAAAAGCTCATCCAATGAGTGCAGCACTAGCTAGTATTGACCGAATTAAAAAAAGGAAATATTGATTGCTTCAGGAAAGGGTGGCACATTAAGGTGTTGACTTTTTGGTAAATTTTTGGTATCTCCAGTTTCCAATATAAAAAACAGATGAACTTTAGTTTGAAAGTAACTGAAAAGTCATTGGTTTTATTTAAAATTTGAAAAAAGTCACCCACCATGACCCTTGATTACACACTGGCTCCTATATATCGTTAAATTTTTTTTTCTTCAAAAGTATATCAACCTGGGTCTCAAAAAAACTAGAATTTTAAAGTGTTTTAAAGTTCATAATCTTTTCTACTGAAACATTTTAAGAAATAATATTGCTAACAAAATGCTATAAAAAAAGACCATTTTAAGTTTTAGTTAATTGTTTTTTATATATAAAATTTATTTTTACTTAAAACCATTATTTCTGAAATCTCTATGAAAATCTGGTTCTTTTGAGACACAGGTTGATATACTTTATAAAAAAATTCACTGATATATGGGACCCAGTGTGTAATCAAGGGTCATGGTGGGTGACCTTTTTCAAAATTTAAATAAAACCAATGACTTTTCAACTACTTTCAAACCAAAGTTCATCTGTTTTTTATATTGGAAACTAGAGATACCAAAAAGTCAACACCCTAATGGCACATTTACATATATTAGGTAGCTTAATTTGACCGTGTATTGAACAAAGTTTACTAAACCAGATTGTTTACTAAATCTGAACACATCTGTATTATAATTTTTAGACCGTGTATCCTGGTTTTGATGCCGATTTTAAATTAAATGACATTCAAAAACAAGACCCGTGTAGCTTCTCAAGAAAATTTATTGTATTGCGATTTGGAAAGGAGTTTGCTTGCACGCGTATTTATGAACCAAATGGACCAACTGCACGCATTCATATGGACAAAGAAGAAGTGCAGGAAGTTAAAGGTGCACTGGACAAAGTTTTCAAGACTTACAACTGGCGTGTTGTTCGAGCGAGTATTAATCAATTTTTCCGAGACAATAAAAGTAGTAAAAAATAGTTTGGTAAAGACTAAATAAATTAGTGACGTTTTTATTGTGGTGCGGGGTAATGAGCGATTTTAGCTATTTTATGTTTACAATATGTTTTGATTTATTTTGTGCATGTTATGTTTCTGTGTTAAACAAATACACAATCTATTTTATTCTAAATTTTGTTGTCGTTTTGATTTTTTAGAGTTAGCCTTTAATATGAATTTAAAGTGTACATCAATGTTAAACTTTCAGCGCTGTTGTTAAACATGCTACTGCCAGACACGTTGTTCGCTTAATGCGCTACTGCCGGACATGTTGCTGCTGCTGATTGACGCGCTGCGGTTGGATATATTGTCTAGATACTCCAGGAATGTGCTCATCTATAATGCTATTTTAAACATTGTTCAGGTGATCCAATGTAGTTGCTCTGCACACCCTGTCTTACACTGCATATTATATTATGTAATTAGGGTGTACAGCTGCCAGATTTGACTAAATTGTAACTAAACTAAATTGTGTTGTTTGACTAAACTAAATTGTAAATTGTAACTAAACTAAATTGTGTTGTACTGTAACTAAATTGTGTTGTTTGATTAGTTCAAAAAGCTAGGTGCATGTCAATTTAATTATATTTTATTGCAATTTTATTGTCAATATTGCAATAATAATAATAACTTAACTTTATTATCAATATTGCAATATATTGCAATATATTGTAATATTATTGTCCAATAAATTGCCAATCCATTGCAAGCGATTGGCAATATTGGCCAATTGTAATTGCAATATTATTACAATTTAAAAAAAATGCTGATTAGTGTATATTTAAATTTTAAAAATTACTATACAAAAAAAATAAATTTTATTATTTAATTGTAAAACATAAATATATCTTAAATTAGAAAAGAAGTATTCACAAAAACTACAGCAATCTAGCTAAAGCTTGATTGCTTTAATTTTTTTCAGGAGCTTAGCCTTGAGCACATGATTTTAGGTGGTACATAATGCTGGAAATACATCTCCTAACTACCTTCAGATATAATAATTGAGCTTTTATTCCATTACGCTACAAAAATCAACTAACTGAATTTTTTGTGTTAAGACTTTACTTAGATCATTTAGTTGATCTTTTGATATAACCTTTAGGAATGAACAGCCACAAATTGAATACTTAATGGTTAATATGAAAGCTGCAAAACTGATTACTCTAATTTACAATAGTTCAATCATATTTTTAACTGGTAGAGTAAAGAAAATTAGGCAAATGGGGCAAAATGACTTTAAAAAAATTTTTCCTGTCTGAATTTACTTCAGTAAGAAGTAACTGAGTTGACTTGAAAAATCTAGGTAGACTCTACGGAAAATCAACAGTACAGTAAATACTAAAGGAAAGGATTTTATTTATACATTTAAATTGTTTTTAACAAAACCAATAATAGAAACTATTTATCAATTAACATGATTATTTTAAGTAAAGTTAACTTGATAGAAACCATTATTTACAGACAACGTTTTCTCCTTTTGAGACTAAACATTTTTTCATTTATTACCTCATTTTTAGTTTTTGATAATGTTAAGAGCTTACATAATTTTTCAATTATGCAAACTCTTTCCACTTAATTATTAACAAATCCAATAAATATTTACCTCCAAAGGTATTTGTTCTTCTGCTAGAGAATGTGATGAAGACAAGGTCTTGCTAATATGAGCCTTGCCAATAGAAACAATATCAAGAGAGCCACCAACAACTTTAAAAAAATCCATAAAAATACTTTAAAAAAATCCATAAAAATATGTATAATATACATAAAAACTCCTTCCTAAAGAATCTTATAAATACAGATATCAAATTAATGTAGAACTTTTTAAAAATTGAGTTTTATATATTGAACTAATGAAATTATTTAATATATAATAGCCATAAATTGTATACAAAATTGATTATTTTATTACATTGTAAATAGAGGTTTCTGACTAAAAATTAGGGAAGTTTTAAATTAATTGAATATAGTAAGTTAGTGCAAATATTTTTAAGGAAAGATTTTATTTTTGAAGACTGTTATGGGTAGAATAACAAATCTGACCAAAGTAATTGTTAAGCTCAAAGTTGTGATTAGATAGATTTGACAGATTAGATAAAATAGAATAGATTCTCTTTTGGTCCAACAGGTAAAATATTTGTTTCAAATACTTTTTGTTAGCTTAGGAATTATTTTTTTTTGTTGAATGGAAAAGAAAAATGTATTTTCTTGTAAAGACCAATAGCAATTTGAAAAGTAAGTATTTTTGTGAAATATTTTTTAACCAGTTTGCTTTTGGGATCATAAAGAGGGAAATGACTATAGAAAATCTATCTAATGGGAATTAGAGGATTCTTTTTCTGAATATTATGATGTACTAAAGGCTAATTTTATTGATAGTAAAAAGTAAACAGTTCTTATCAATATTAACAAAAAAAATTAGAATTTGTCCTAGATTTATCACAATCACATGATCTAGATCAAATGAGAGCTTTTTTAACTAAATTTTTAACTAAACAGTAATGTGTAGCCATAACATCTAGCTATTATTGAAGACATACTTGAATCTATTATAAAGAAGCTGAATTTGTAAGATGTTAAAAATCATATTGCTTTTGAGTATTAGAAAACCTGTGTTCTATTGATAACAACATGTTAGTGAAAATTATTTATTAGATAAATGTTGTACCCAAGAGCCATAGCTTAATTTTTTAGTGTTTAGTGGTGTAGCTTATTCAAATCACAATCAAATAAGACAGTAAATGCTTTAATTACTGATATGCAATTAAATTGCTGAGTAATAGCAAAGCAAGTCCAATCTTAATCAAAGTTAGCATATGGCTCAGATTTGCTGCATCTTTAAGCTTATCTTCTTTCTGCAGATTGCATATGGTGCAAATTCAGGTGCTACTTTTTCTGTAACTAATGCAATAGTTTTTCAAGTCTTGTTTTATGTAGGGTTGGTTCTCAAAAGTCCAAATCCAAAATTAAAAAAAAAAAAAGAAAAACACAGGTTTGGGGTTTTTGTTTAGATTCCTTTTTTTTTTTTTTTTTTTGTTAACTTAAAAATTAACAAAACTAGTTGAAGAAGATTACCTTTTTTAGCTAAGAATTATAATGATAATTAAGCATGTTGGAATGTATATACTTCTTGATTGATATAATTCCATACTCAACTTAATATAAGGTTACATGAAAAAAATAGGTTTTAAATTTGAACTAAATAGTCCAATCTTACTTCTTCATCTCAAATGTCTTTAAATCTGTACAAGCATTTTAGTCTTTACTCTTCCCAAACAATTCTTAACATAGTTCCAAATGTATAGAAGAATCTTTCTATTAATCCTGAGCTTAATGGACAATTATGAAGCTGACATAAATATTTGATTTAATTTGAAATTTTAAGACATTTGTCTTTTTTAATTCAACTATTTTACACCAGATTGTTGTAGTTTTTTTTATTAAGTTATCCTTGAATAAATATTGAGCAAAGCATGTTGTATCTAGTTTAAATGCATAGTAGTCTGTCATGAACTCTTTAAAAATAGTCTGCACTTCTTGACTTTTTTCTAATGATTTTCCTAAGTTTATTAAATAAATTACTTGATAAAAGTAATGTTACAAAATATAATAAAATATCTAAAACTAAAATTTATTCTTTATGGCAATATAAAATTTACTCTTTACAACAACTTTAAACAGTTTATTATTTAAATTAGTTTTTCACTCATTTAAAGGCTATAACTTTTAAAGTTTTTTAGTTATATTCATGGATTAGCTTAAGTAGAAAGGAAATGACACAGATCTATTGCTTTCTTCAACCTCTTTGAATTATCCTTTTTAAGTATAATCAATTTACCATCTCTTTTAAATTTAAACTGCTTCAGGTAGTGAGTTACTACCTACTTGCAGCTACAAATAAAATTAAAAAAACATTTAGCTAAATGCTCCTAACTTAAGAATAAGTCTTATTCGTAAGATATTTATTTTAAAATATAATACTGAAATTATGATGTTCCTTTTTTAAAAATAATGCATTCTTCATATAAAAAATTAAAAAATTTGGTTTCCATTGTTATATTAATATATTAGCTATATAGTATTAAATATCCATATGAAGCATATCTGAGGCATTCCCAACAATATTTAATTGTGCTTGCAAATTTATTCTTCTCTTTGAATATATAGATTGTTTGACTTTTAACATTTGGATCAAAGACTTCCATATGCTCTCCACTTAATTTCAATATAGCAAGAATGGCTTGATGAGCAGGAATTTACACAGTCTAATTAAAATTTTAAGCAAGTATCATTTGGTAGCCTCTCTTTCTCCATTAACCATCTTTAAGTTCAAGTTAAATAGAAATCAGCATTTGAGTTAGGCTTATTTAAATGAGAAATATTGACATTTTAGATACTAATTGCATTAGCTACCTGAGCTACCTCCCATTATAGGGATTACTGTACAAAAAAAGAATATAATACCATGGAAGACTATATGACAGTATTTTCAAATAACTTATTGTTAACTCATTACAGCTAACTTGTTAATTTGCTATGATTCTTACATACTATTGATGATAATGAGCAGCCATAAGTTATTAGCTTAGGATTTTTTGTCTTAGGATTCTCTCATCATTTATTTTCATTGTCAGTAAAAATTGCAAATACCTATAACAAAATGCAAAGAAATTACAAAACTGCAGAAACACTCCATTAATGATTGTATATTATATAAATCAATATAAGCTTTAAAAATATTTAAAGTTCAAAGTAAATCATTGTTAAAATAAGGCATGTACTGTACAAACATTTATTACATACATATTTGTTATAGGTTTCTTTAGCTTTTTTTATTGCATTCTTAGCAGCCTCAAACAGTACTCTGCAATTTTTGGGTTAATTTCTGTTTCAACCATTAAAATCAGATATGTTTACATCGATTATGAATGCTATCCAATTGTAGAGTATTATTTACTGTGCTCTATCTATCCTGTATAACAGTAATTGCAGTCACCAGAAAGATCTGCGTTCATTTTATTGATAATTTATTCTTTAATTTCTATAAAAAGTTCAGAAGATAACTTTTTCCTATTTGGAGACTCTCATAAAGGCCTGAATGTTTTTAGCAGTTTTGTAAACTCAGGATTTTCAAGTAAATTAAATATGTTGGCAAGAAAAAAAGCAAGCAATTTGCATATTTAATTTAGATTAAATCTTCTGCGGCTGAAAATTCAGCCACTTATAGACTAAAAATTGCTTCTGCGGCTGAAAATTAACGCATGCGCAAGTATTCAAATTAATTTACTTCATTTTCTTAACTTAAATATCATTGTGAGATATCTTTTAGGAATTTGAAGAGAATTTGAAGATAATTTAAAAAATACAATGAGCGACCTATCGATTGGAAAATCTTTTGAGAATTTTGAAGAAGCGGATATCTTCATCTCTAATTTCTGTAAAATTAATTTTCATCCTGTGAGGCAAAGACACAATGTGACGGTTGCAGCTTACAACAAAAAGGTAGAACTTTTTTAAATAAATGGATAGGGTTTTAAAGGATTTTAGGCCTAATAAAGCCTATGTTCATATACTTTAACTTAATATAAACTGTAAATAATTTAAATAATAAATTCTCCACAATAAAAATGGGAGATAAAATCAGAGTTGTTAACAAGGTCAAAAATAGCAATTAATCACATAAACAACATGTTGTAATACTTTTCATAAATTATTTACATCAAAATTAATACATTCATTATGCGCATTTAATTTTTTTTTGATGTTATCATTTATTTGTCATCTCGATGTAACTTTGCGCATGCATTAATTTTCAGCCGCAGAAGCAATTTTTAGTCTATAAGTGGCTGAATTTTCAGGCGCAGAAGACTCAAGCTTTAATTTAACCTTCTCTTTATTTGTTGTCCAACTCACAAAATTTGAAATTGATTGCTTTCTTTGCCATTCCATTGGTGCTGAATTAGTTGGGCAAGAGTTGTTACTAAAAATGCTTAATATTGTTATCATAATTTACTGACTGACCAGAAATATTAGAAGCTGCTGATGGAAGGTGGTCATGAATTATTGAGATGGTGGTCATGAATTATTGAGATGGAAGTCTGAATTATTGAGATGAATTATTGAGATGGTGGTCATGAATTATTGAGATGGAAGTCTGACTAATTTGTTGACTCTGAGTTGACTCATTTGACTTTTTAGTTCTACAATTTTCCAAATGGCTTTTAACACTTCAAATTTTTTGATAAGTTCTTCCCTGCAGTAATTAAAAATAAATTTATTTGGTTGATTACTGCAATAACCTTATTCCACTCAAAGTTCATTGACATCTTATAAAGATCTAAACACCCTATATATCTATTCAAAACTACTCTTGTAGGCTAATGATATTATATTGAAAATGTACTGTACTAGCTTTATATTAAATGCAATTTTTATTACCCAGGCTATTAAATTTTTAGAAGTTTTGAATAACATAAATTTGAAAAATGTTAGCTATTGTCCACTGTTTTTTATGAACTTGTATATAAGTTGAAAACTAGGTCTAGTGAACCAGTAAATAGTCTACAAAAATTAAAAAAAAGATAAAAAACTTCAAAGAATGAAAACATGTATCTATTTAAACTGAATGTTATTAGATTAGCTGCCTACGAATATACATATTTCACTTTTCTCTACACTGTATAAGGAATAGATAAAAGAATTATTCTTGAAAGTTTTTTTTTTTTAACCTTTTTAATTAGTATTTTCTTTAGGAAATAAGGTCAAATTACTAAATATTATGGAATAAATCTAGCTGAAAAAAGATTTTTTCAAAAAAGAATTGTTATTCTACAATGTGCAACCTTTGTTTTCTTTAATAAATTTTACAATTGTTTATTGGTTAAACAGGATTGATAGATTTTTAGGATTCATATTTAAATAATTCACTATAGATATTTAGACACATTCATTTTAGCAACTTAAAAGATAATAATTAAAAGAAATATATAAAACCTTAAATTTTAAATTTACTTAAATTTTGACTACAAATCTCTATATGTTATGTGCATTAATAATGTAATAAACAAAATCAAAATATTTAGTAGTTAGGAACAATTATATATAAAATCTCTTTTTTAATATTTTGAACTTTAGTCTTTACGTCCTTTTTTTAAATAATGATATTTTTTTAAACATAAGTTTGAAAATATTTCAATTATCATCCAGAAATTAGCTACCCATATATTAATCAGGACAAAATTAACCTCTTTTTTAAATATACATTTATAAACCTACTTTTCAATTATTTTCTATATTATTTTAATAAACTGATTTTTAAAAATTGTTCCTTGATTTTTGTTTTACATATTGTCAGAAATACGTTAAATTCTATAGAATCTAGATAATTTACATGTTTATATATTGCCCTTTTCCAGGGATTTTACTAATTTTTTTACTCTGAATACCAAAAGTTTAAAACTTTTACTTACATTTATTACTAAAACCATAGGAGTGGATGTTGGTTTGTAAGCAGTACCAACTAATAAAGGAATAAATCTTAAAATCTTTCACAAATTTAAAATGCCTTACCTTTTTTGAACTTTTTCTTTGGTGGACTCAAACAAACTTCAATTTGTTTTGCTGAAAATTAGATGTCAGAGATTACATATTAGTCACCAAAAAAAAAAAAGGTACCTTTAAACTGTTTAGTACCAATATAAAGAAAATTATCCTATAAGATAATTAATCTTCCCTACAATTGCAAAAAAA
>QPEY01000581.1:50547-61470 GCA_014706445.1 Hydra viridissima
AAAAGTTAAAAATGAGCATGGAATTCTATTATTGCCCAAAAAAAAAAACTGGAAACCCACTTTCACCAGAAACAGTTAATTTAGTGATTAACTTTTATCAAAGTGATGATTTTTCAAGAATGATGCCAGGAAAAAAAGATTTTGTAAGTGTTAGGAAAAACCAACATGTTCAAAAAAGATTATTGCTACTCAATCTTAATAAATTACATGTTGCATTTAAAAAAAACTACCCTAACATCAAAGTCAGTTTGTCAAAGTTTTTTACTCTTAAACCTAAATAGTGTATTAATGTGTCAGTTACTCATAATGTATATGTATGCATACATCACCAAAATACAAAATTTCTCATTGATGCCATTAGGTGGAATAAAAGTTATAAAGATTTTATGGCATTGACTGTTTGTTCGCTTAAAAATGCAGAATGTATGTTGCATTGATGTAACCAATGCCCTGGTATTGAAGCATTAAAAAGTTTTTTAGTGCAGGAGTTTATGGACCATGAGCTAGAAGATGTAGCATTCAAGCAATGGCAGAGTACCGATCGTACAACGCCACTATTACAATCATTGCCACTAGATGAATTTAATGATTTATTATGTGACAGCATTGACAACCTCACCACTCATTCATATATTGCAATAACACAAAGTAGATACTTGAAAAACTGTAAAAAAAATCTTAACCAAAACATTAATATGAAAATTATTAATATGTTGTTCAGGATGAGGTTCAAAGTTATCACTGGAGTAAAAGCCAACATTCACTTTTTACAATTGTACTTTATTTTATAGAGAAAAAAGTTCTCAAACACAAATCTTTTTGTTACCTTTCAGAAAATGTTAATCATGACACAGGATTTATTTACAAGACTCAGGAAGATATAACTAGATGTATCAAAGAAAATCTACCTGATGTATCAAATGTGAAATACTTTCCTGATGGTTTTGCAGCACAATTTGAAAATTTTAAAAACTTTATCAATCTTTGTCATCACAGTAAAGGCTTTAATTTAAACACTGAATGGATATTTTTTACTACCAGTCATGATAAATCCCTCTGTGATGGCATTGGTGGGACTGTTAAAAGAGTAGTATACCAAGAAAGTCTAAAACAAATAACTATTGGGCAGATTTTAGATGTTAATTTAATGTACTGCTTTTGTAGAGCCAAGATAAATGGAATTTGTTTTAAATTATTTTCTAAAGATCAAATTGACCAAACACAATTAGAAAAAAAATATTTAGGTGGAAGAACAGTTCCTGGCACAAGGATGTTTCATCATTTATTCCAATTGCTTCAAACACTCTAAGTTATAAAAAAAACAAGTATTGATACATGTATTGAAATATTTGATATCATTCCAAAAAGCAGACATAATAAAGAGATTTCATTGAACATTAAAAAAATGGATTATATTGCATGTTTTTATGACAGATTTTGGCGGGTAGGGATTGCTGAAGATGTAAGTGAGCTTGATATAAAAGTCAGATTCATGCATCCACATGGACCAGGTAAAAACCTCTTTTAGCCAATGAGAAATGAAGAGTGTTGGGTGCTCAATTCTGAAGTTACATGTCTAATTTCTACACGCACAACAAGGTCGTACATAAAACATATCTGATTTAGATTTAGAGAACATAAGCAGTTGGTTACAAAAAACATTAAACACATTTAAAATAATTTTGTTGTAATTTTATTTACCTATTTTGCATTTAGAACTTGTCTTTCTTTTATTCTTTTTTTCAAATCCTTGGATGGAAGGCTGAGAAGGGTTTAAATAAATCCCACTGTCCACCTTATTATGTCAATCACTATATTAGTATTAATCTTCTAAATAATACCAAAAAGATATTATTGTTAAAATGTTTTAAAAAAGATTTTAATATTTTTGGTTTTTAAAATTTATGGTTTTTAAAATCATAAAAAGATCTTAGTTTTGAGTGCTTACTTTAAAATAAGAGGTAAATATTTAAAAAAATATTGTTTCTCAAACTTAAAATTAAAAAAAAATAATGTTTTTAAATTGAATTTTTATAATTATTTATGATTACATCATTTATTGCATTAAAAAAAAAAAAAAAAAAATCCAGAGAGATTAGGGGGGAGGGGGGGCAAAATTAGTAAAAGGTCACCTGGCCCTCCCTTGGCTTATNGGGAGGGGGGGCAGAATTAGTCAGAGGTCCCCTGGCCCTCCCTTGGTCTATTACTATAGACATTCTAAACTAGTCAATAGATAACACAATTTGATGTTTTATTTGATGTCAATAAATAACACAATTTGATGTTTTATTCAAATAATTGTTTTAAAAAACATTTCATTTGCTTTCATTACAAAATTTAAATTTTTCTATAAAGACACAATTTTTAAATGCAAATTTTGATAAAGTATTAGAGAGACAATTGATGAAACTAATTTTTTTCAGTAGACCTAAGATAAAATAATGATATAAAATTAAACTTTTTTTTCTGGATTTTGAGCCACAGCCTTCATTTTACCTCCCAAAATCATGAATTTATAAGTCAATAATTTTGAACAAAATTGGATAAATAAGGCATTTCCTGAGACAATCGAGTCTTGAGGGTGCTCTTTTTGAATTCCTCAAGTTAAAATCTATTGGGGTACCAAACTTTACGAAATTTCCCCAAGCCATTATGAAGATACTATATGTCAAAGTTGCTTTGTAGTCGCTTCAGATAATCACTAAAATGCTGAGTCACCATTATTTTAACTGACGATATCTCTGGAACCCATGTGTATTTTTAACTAAAATTTTCACAGTTATTATTTTTTTAGTATGGACTGCAAGTGAAGTAAAAACGAACAAATTCTGAAATGTACGGGTATCATTGTCTGGATGATTTCATATGGAATGGGCCCTTTGGTAAAAAAAAAAAAAAAAAAAAAAGGAAAAAAAAAATGTCATAAAAGCTCATAAGTAAAAGCCCATAAAAATTAGTAACAAATAAAACACAGTTAGTTTAGCTTTGGGATTTGTTTTTGGATAAAAATTGAACTTTGAGGAAACAAAGTGTATTGCTCAGACTCAAAATTTGTTGGAGGGATGGTCTCCAGCAAATTAAACAATAATTTTTGTCTATATTTCCTGAGCAACGCACTTTTTAAATAAATTCCAAGTAATCTGAATTCACAAGGAACCTGGAACATCTTCATAAGAAACCTGAGTAGTAAGTAAAATTAAAGTTTATCCATAAAGAGTTTGTGGTGCTATTTTGTTTGGGTTAAGATCAGCATTGACATTAGAAAAAAGGTCTAATTTGTAATAACTGCAAATTAAATGTGGAGAAATGTTCTTCAATACTTTTCTGGTTGAATCTTTGACTTTGAAAAACTGTTGAAATGCTGACAATAGATTTTCCAACCTTTTGTTCTACAGTCAAGGACAAGTGAAACCTCTGCTCCATGATGTTTCTTGATTTCTTCTTGAAAGGGCATCATTTTTGGCCAGGAATTTTCAAAGTAACTTGATAATTCATCTGACATTTGTGATGCCATATTGCAACTGGACTTTCATATTTGGAATAGGAATGTTTTTTTACTCCTGGCAGCACCAAAAAAACTTACTTCAGTGTCAGATTCAGATTTGTAACTGCTAACATCCTTGCTGCTTGTTTCTTCCAAAAGCTTTAGAAAGCTTCATCCAAAACTGAGCAGACATTGCTCTCACTAACTTTCAAACCAAATTCTGCTACATTTCCAGTGACAACTGCTGCAGCATTTTCAGGCAGCAGAGATCCAGAAATCCATGCCAAGTCCAATTTCTATTGTTTGTTTTTTTTGATGAATATTAATATTTGTGTACTTTCAGTTTTTTAAAAAAGCGTACATACTCATCATAATTGAAAAGCGTTTTCAAATTTTCACTAAAAATATTTTTTAAGGTAATTCCTCACTCCAACTACAAACTTTTTAACTGACTGAATTGTTTGTTAGTGATTATTTGAAAAATTATAATCCTCTTTAGAAATTGCAGTTTTAATTTAAGAGCTGTTAACAATGGCATTAAAACAAATTTCACTTCTCTAAGTCTTTGTATTCAATAATTTTTTTGATTCTGCAGCAACTTTTGTTGTCAACTTTTTCTGTGTTTCTTTTTTATTCTCTTTTTCTTTCTATTTTTTTTTTTATTTTTTTTTTTTCCAATTTTCCAAGCATCTGACATTTTGCCCAAAGACAAATCAAATTGATTGATAAAGATCACAATAAAGAAGTCACAAGAAATGCTTAGACAAAACTAAAACAATAGAATCAGTTTCCAAGCAAAGCAAACAACAGATTAATTGATAGGATAGTGATAATTAAATTCTTAGTTAAATTTTTTATTAATTCATTTGTTTATAATTAAATAAACAAATTAATTTACTTGACAAATAAACTTATCTATTTTTAGTTAATTTATTTGTCAAGCTATTTCCAGCAATTTAAAACATTTTCAAACATTTTAGAGCATTATTAAAAAATTAACATTTTCCACAACTTACTGATTCCATTGATGTCAATGGACTTATTGTCCATGGACATTGATGTCAATGGACAAATTGGGATATGAACATCATCTTGATAGATGAAGGTTATTCATCAATTTGAGAAAAAGCAATTTGAAAGCTCCTAAACAATGGCATTAAAAAGAAATAAGCTCCTGCTGTACATACATTTGACTTAAAAGAAACATTTGAAACTATGAAGGTTCTAGTTAAAACTCTCCAGATATGAGGACCATAAGTGGAGGTCATATGTATAGACTTCAAAGTGATTACTGTTTTAGTTGGTATGCAGCTCGGCTATACTAAGCATGTGTTTCTTGTACTTATGGAATAGTCAGGATGGGGTAAATCACTTCAAGCATGGCTGATTAAAAAAAAATTTCTCTCCAGGACAATACAATCTTAAGCATGTTCACTAGTGAACCCTGAAAAGGTATTTCTTCTAACACTTCATATAAAATTGTGTCTTATGAAAAACTTTTGAAGGCTTAAAGTACTGAGAGCAAAGGATTTCAGTACAAAGGAAAATAGAATTTAGCTCTCTAGCTGGCATTCTATGTAAAATTATAGAAGAAATGAAAAAATTGTATGATTATAACTAACATTATAAGTTAAATGTTGAATTAAACCATACTAATATAATGAACAGCATTTATATATACACAGATATGTATATAATTAAAATATGCAACATTTACTCACCTATCTCTATATCAACACATGACGCCTCAATTTTTAATTTATCTGAATTGTCTCCAACACGGTTTTCTGGTACTTGGTTAATAATAATAGCATCTTGGCTAAACAACATCTAGAAACCAAAACCTTCGAGATACAAAAAGGTATAAACGTATGAATACCATCTCATGATAAAAGTAAAAAACAATAGAAAGCTTTTTTAGTAATCATATCGTGAGCCATGCTCAGTGCATCTAAACTGAGTATTTGTATATAGACATACTACATACAACATTATTAGAGAAATATACTTTTTATATTTCTATATTATTGATATATACTTGTTAATTAAAGCTTTATGTTGACAGAGGTAAAGAGAAATCCTAGTAGTCTCAGATAAATTTAAGTATAGTTAAAGACAATTAAAACTCATTAACATTTTTATGTGCGGGGAAGCTAATTTCCCGCCATAAGGTAATGACAAGGATATTTAACTAGAAGTTATACTTTAATTACGGCAATTTGTATGATTCCACAGCCGAGAGTTGATAACTCCTCCCGGCGGCAAATTAACTTTCTGCCGACTTTTTTTGGAGACGGAAGCCAGCTGGCGGTCGTTGAAAGAAGATTTTTCGGAGGCAAGTTGATTTAAAGACCGCCCCCAGTGGCTTCCGCCTCCCGATTGGCAGCAGCTGCCAGAATTTGTTTTTAGAGGCAGAATGCTTTTGAGGCCGCCGCCAATCGGGAGATGGAAGCCTCTGGGGGCGGTCTTTAAATCAACTTGCCTCCGATAAATCTCCGAAAAATCCAACCATAAAGACCAGAAATTTTGTTTTTTAATGCAATAAGTGATTGTAGCAAACCCTACTCGACCCGTAATAGCCCTCCCCTAGAGTATGGTTCCTAAAAACCCTTTTCAATTTTTTATTTGCTTTATATTAAACTATATCAAAATTTATCGACAGATTTCAAATTGCATAAAAAAAAAAAAATTTCGTTTAAAAATTAAGACCATTTAAAGTTATTTCAGGCGGTAATTGGAGGTAATTTTAAGCTTTGCATGGTTATAACTCTTAAACGAAAAGAGATTTTTTGATGAAATTTGAAATCTGTCGATGAACTTTGATCTAGTTTATGATAGAACAAAAAAAAATTTTCACGACTAAAGGAGACGTAGTTCTAGGAAGGGGGCAGTTAGGGGTCGGGGCGGGGTTGGTTTAGCTCCTGTTACCCTAATTTTTTGCAAGTCATCCTCATTCCACACCAGTATCAACATACTAGAAATTTGAGTATGCCCCATGCCTCTTAGTTACCTATCTTGAAAAACAAAATTCCTGGGTACTCCCCTAAAATATGTGATTTCTCTCCAGGCCCCTACATAAAAATGTTGTCGTTCACATTTTTTGAATGAGGAAATGTTTTCAGATGATAATCAAAAAAAAAATTTCTGGGGATGTGTTGCAAGGTCTTAGAGCATGTTTCTATGTACCGTGACACCAAAAGCAAAGAATATTTGGGTACAATAAATTTTTTAGATTTTAAAATATTTTACAACCATCCCAGTCGGCAAACAGCGTTGAAATAACGTTGAATTAAAGTTGAAACCTAAAGTTGAATTTACGTTTATGCAACTTTAGAATGAAAGTTTTTTTCAAAGTTGATTTATCAACGTTAAATCAACGTTCAATCGACGCAAAATACGTTATAAGAAAGTTGAATTTACGTTGAAACAACGTTTAGAATGACAGTTTTTTTCAACGTTGATTTATCAACGTTAAACCAACGTTAGATCCAAACGTTAAATCAATCTTCAATTGACTCGATAATTGTGTCTATTGGACTATCAATGCATATTAAGCGTATAAAATATACTCATAGTCTACAGCTAGACTATTTTTAGTTAAGTTTAGTTAGACATATATTAGTAAAGAGAAAGATAACATTTGTTTATGATATATTTAAATATTACATATATTTACATATAATTGAATAAAATCTACACAAATTTCTTTTTTTTACTGCCAATTTTTCGAAATGGAGTGTATTTTAGGAAGTCAGACAATATTCCATTAATCAAAGTTTCTGTCGCTCCATCGTATTTATTAGTAGAAGCTGTAAAAAAAAGAAAATATAAAGTACAAATCAAAAAAAGAAGATTTCCCAGTGGGCACGGCGATGTTGGTTTAACGTTTAGGCGACGTCGAGTGCGACATCGCATTAACGTTGGAAATGGAAAGTTGGATCGACGTTAATATTCGATGTTATCGCGATGTCATCGCGATGTAATCGCAATGTTTTATGTCGTTTTGACGTTGATTTAACATCGCAACTCGATGTTAATTTTCGACGTCATTCTCACGTTGGTGCGATGTTGAATTTACGTTGGCGACGTCGCTAACCTAAAACTAACATCGAACCGACGTAAGATTGACGTCGATGCCCACTGGGTTGAAATAATATAATGAATGGAAAAGTTTCACATAACTTATAAAGATATACCTTTAACAACGCTATATAAATCAGTGTTCTTAAAGTATATTTTTCCACCTTTGTCTTTCATATTCATGGAGGCCATAAAATTGTTTAAAAATATTCTAAATTTTTAAAAGATAATGAAACAGTGAAATGATTATAAATAACAATTTTTCAAATATTTAAATTGAATTCATTATAAAATAACTTTTTTCTAAAATTATTAAACAAATATTTTTTGTAAAAAGTAATTATGAATGAGATAAGAGTTATCAGTTTATTACATCAGCATAATTTTGTGCATTCTTTCTTTTGAAGATTACCACCTCATGATTTTAGAATTATCTTAAGCTTGGAGGAGATGAAGATGTTGCTGGAAGATGACAATCAGTTTTTACCATTTTACTGCACAATCTTACCATAAAATATTGCAATAATGACTATAGAGTAGTAGAACAGTTGATGGTAGAATTGTGCTAATCACTAACTCTCCTAATCTACAGTCGCATAATTATGTTGGACTTGCCTGGCAATATAAAATAAAAGGTATTAAGATTATTAAGTTATATTTATCATAAAAGTTTTTCATTTTGATCCTGGAAATCAAAATTTATTTATTTTAAAAAAACCTGAAAATGTCACTGAAGAAAAACCATATATCTGCAAATGATGAGACACAGTTTATTTTATGATAAAGAATTGATTTCCTATAACAGCACTAAAGGTTTTTTTTTATTTTGTTTTAGTTTAGGCCACAGCTGTGATGAATATTCTAGTCTGGTAACAAAATATGATGGTGCACAATCGTGGAATCAATTTAAAGAAACTGAATTCATTGATAGTTATAGAATTAATTATTTCGGTCAGTTAATTGAATTCCAAAAATGTTTCTTAGGTACTTTCAGATGATTTATAGCAGTATGATGGATATGCAGAAACTGTAGATACTCCCACTAGCAACATACGTATATTTTGTGAAACTTGTGGGGTGCTAGAAGTTGATAATATTGCTCCTATGAATGAGGAAAGTGATGATGGTCAGGTACAGGCAAGTGTCAGAACTCATCAACGCACTGGTAAACTTTTAGAAGAAAGTGTAGTAACCCATCAGAATGAAAGTGCGAGAAGGGTAAGAAGTTAAGAAAGAGTGGCAAATCTTATGTTTCACATTAAAAACATTGTGAAACTGTGGACCAATTGTCTCTCTTGTTGTAGCTGGTGATAATGATGATTGAGATAGAATAGTGCTTAGAAATTTTTCGAAATCGCTGATTATGTTCTTCGTAAATGATGAGAATTCTGGAATTATCTTATTGCATTTTCTTTTACTATCTATAACTTTCACAATCTATAGCTTCGGAAAACTTTCTCTTACAGTGTCTGAATGTACATTCTCCCATATGACAAACGAGTAAAGCGCATTAATATCTTTTAAATTCTGAAAAATAGCAAAAGACCAGCGAAAAATTACCCTACGAACTGGATATTCTTTTATCATTTTATAAACATCAACACCACCTTTTGTTAAATTATGGTGAATTATCTACGGCTTATATTTCTCTTCCTCTCCTTCTATCTCTTCCTTAAAATGTTCTGATCATAAGAGTAAAACTTTTTTCCCTTTCTTTGGCGTATAAAACATAGGAGTAAAATATTTTGTAAATCCAAACAAAATATTTTGCTATTTTTCTCAAGAAACGTTTTTGGAATAAATGCTTTTTTTCTTTCGTACCATTCCAACTGATGTTATATATCTTTCTTTTAACTCTTGAGCAAATGAAATACTTGTAAAAAAGTTATTAGTTACAGTTCCGGGTCCTCTAAAATTTCTCAAACACCCTATCATTTACAATAACACTCGCTTTCATTTTTCTTTCTCTCGTACATTTCCTAATTTTCCACAACAAACATTAAAATTTAATACATACGATGTACTTGCACAAGCTATAATCCAACTTTTTATGCCATATTTATCTGGTTTAGCAGGATTATGCACAATTAAACTGCATCCACCACGAAATCCAATATAATCTGTTCATCAACAGTTAGAGGAGACCCTGGTATGTACCCTTTATTGCATCGCTTTTTATCAAGTTTAAAAGATCTCTTATTGTTGCTTATTTATCGATTTTCTTTCTTCTTTTGTGTGCATGTTGTCAAATCTAATTGCACTTAAAATTTATAATATGCGATTTTTTTATCATGATATAGTGAACAATAGGTAAACGAATAATAGGTAAACAATAGGTAGAAGTGTTACAAACGAAACCTGAGCGGTAAAGTAAAGTAAAATTTGGAGAAAAATTTGCACTAAATACACCATATTTTGCTATATAGTAGCAAAAGAGTTGCTCCACCGTACAAACTTAAATATTTTTCAAATGTTTGATAAATCCAAATCCGATGCATTAAACGTACAGCCTGTGTTGGTCCGACAAACTGCATTTAAACTAACTTATTTATTTTTATAACTTTATAACTCTAGTTCCTATCCTCATAGATATATTAACAAACATACTGCGAATATTTGAAAAACAAACCTTTAATAAAACTAAAGATATTTACGTTTTCGTATGCAACACATATTAAAAATTGAAAGTTATAAAAATCACGTTTAAAAAAAAAAATTTAAAAAGAAAAAGTTTTTTTTATAAAAAGTTACTAAAAACTACCTCTGGCATAAGAGTTCACATCATTCTTCTTCTAGAAATCTTTTAGAAGTAAAGGATAAATAAACTGTTTATGCGTTGCTATGGAGTTGCTAAGGAGTAAGAAATTACATTAACCACAATAATTATATAATTTTTTTTACTTTTAAAGCACATAATTGTAAAAAATAAAATATGGACTTTGTACTTCGATGTTTGAAATAACAAAATTTAAAAAAAGAAATGTTTTTTTTTTTACAGCTGAAGGAATCACAACTTTGATATTATGATATCTATCACGGTCGTTCAAACTCTTTTAATAAGCGATAGGTTAATGTGCGCAAGCGCAGTTGGGTTATGAAAATTTTAGAACTTTCAAAATAGCTACAGACCTTCGTTACAGAATGAATTTTTACTTAGCGACCAATTTTTCATTACTTATCGTGTTTTTTAAAATCGTCTACGTTGATAACCAGCTTTTAGGCTGTTAGTAGTGTCTTGGTAACTTAATTTTATTATGAAGTAAGTAAAATGAAAGGGGAATATTATTTTATAATTGAAGAGGATCTACCTAAAAAAACTTTTTCTTTGATTTGTTTACAAATTTGGAAGTCTTTTTACT
>QPEY01000581.1:99123-112898 GCA_014706445.1 Hydra viridissima
CCATAAAGACCAGAAATTTTGTTTTTTAATGCAATAAGTGATTGTAGCAAACCCTACTCGACCCGTAATAGCCCTCCCCTAGAGTATGGTTCCTAAAAACCCTTTTCAATTTTTTATTTGCTTTATATTAAACTATATCAAAATTTATCGACAGATTTCAAATTGCATCAAAAAAAAAAATTTCGTTTAAAAATTAAGACCATTTAAAGTTATTTCAGGCGGTAATTGGAGGTAATTTTAAGCTTTGCATGGTTATAACTCTTAAACGAAAAGAGATTTTTTGATGAAATTTGAAATCTGTCGATGAACTTTGATCTAGTTTATGATAGAACAAAAAAAAATTTTCACGACTAAAGGAGACGTAGTTCTAGGAAGGGGGCAGTTAGGGGTCGGGGCGGGGTTGGTTTAGCTCCTGTTACCCTAATTTTTTGCAAGTCATCCTCATTCCACACCAGTATCAACATACTAGAAATTTGAGTATGCCCCATGCCTCTTAGTTACCTATCTTGAAAAACAAAATTCCTGGGTACTCCCCTAAAATATGTGATTTCTCTCCAGGCCCCTACATAAAAATGTTGTCGTTCACATTTTTTGAATGAGGAAATGTTTTCAGATGATAATCAAAAAAAAAATTTCTGGGGATGTGTTGCAAGGTCTTAGAGTATGTCCCTATGCACCGTGTTTTTTAAAAATAAGGCCAAATAAAAATTTAACCTGAAAAATGAGAAATTTATGGATTACGGTTGTAATTCTTATGCCTTGATTTTAGAAAAAAAATTTTCTTTTTTGAAATGGGGAGATTTGAAAAGGTTTCCAAATCTCCACATTTTTTTTAAAAAACCGTTTAGACTTTTAAAAATGTCAGATTTTTTAGTAGATCTACACGTTTTCAACATCTCAACATCAGAAATGATCATTTCTGATTTCGGTTATTCCATTGTAATAACTCCACCTTCACTTTTATTTATTTTATAATAGCTGCATTCATCAATAAGACTTTCTACTTCGTCAATATTGCTAATTATACTTTGATATTTGTCATATCTGTGAATATTTCCCTTTGTTTTTAGTTCTGCTTTAAGAGTTAGTGTCAAAACGTGGCGAATCAAAACCTTTTCAGTTAAATTTAATGAGGGTCATAAAGATAATAACGCCAGGTATTCTTCGCCGTTCCGAAAAATTAAAAAATCTAGCATTTCAAAGTGTATTGTATCTCTATAATTATGTGGCCGCATGAAATTTACCGCATCTGCTCCCTTCAATTTTCTATAGAAAAAGACAAATTTTATCTTTTTCTATAACAAAAGATAAATTTTACACCATCCTTACCTTTATTCGGCAACTTTCTCACTTTTTCCCATAATTATTTCGTTTTTCTATTGTGAAGCTTTTGTTAACAAACTCCAGTATTCAGGTTCTAGTTGCATAGTTACATCAAAACCTTTTATTACACAATCTTTATTATTGGGGCCAGTAAATACTTTAAATTCATTTTTAACTGAAACCTTTTTAACAAACTTTTTATTCTGATGTGAAAAAACTTATAAACAGTGCATATTCTAATCAGTAAATTTTCCTCACTGGAAATGTATAGGAACAACTGACCATTTTCATGTCAGAACAACTAACATTAAATCACAAATAAAAATAAAGTTGTATAGAGAAATTTTAAAATTTATTTTGAAATTTTGGTTTTCACCAGTAAAGAATATCCATAAGCTTTCATTCAAACGTTTGCATAAACGAAACGACAACCTCTTTGAGTTTAGCTTCAGTACTTTCTGATATCTTACCCTCCGATCGAATAGTATCTATCAAGCTTGAATGAGCAGTTCTCACATGTTTCACGAAGGCTTTTTCGAAAGAGGTTACTTTAGATGGGTCTATTTTATCAAGATGTCCTCTTACGCCAGCGTATATTGTTGCAACCTGTTCAGCAATATCCATAGGTACTAAAAGAAAAACAATGAAAAGTTAGATATTTCTTTACCAAATATTTTAGCATTAACTTATTTTTTAAACAATTGTGCTTTGATAACAAAACAACCAGAGAGAGAGAGAGAGAGAGAGAGAGATTATTGAAACTGAAAAGTATAGAAACAAGTTCCTTTTGATCATTTAAATCCAATAATCTTAGAGAATTAAAAAAGCAACCCATTTAACTTAACCCAAGATATTCATAAAACTCAAAACTTACTAAATGAAAATTAAACTCATGATATTTGTAACACTGAGAAAAGACAAAACTGAAAAATAAGCATCTTAAATTTGTTTAAAAAAATTCTTACCATATTGTCCCTGCTTTAACAACTCAGTTAATCGTACACCACGATTCAGCAATGCTTGCGTTGCTGCATCAAGATCAGAACCAAATTGTGCAAAAGCAGCAACTTCTCTATATTGAGCAAGTTCTAACTTCATTGAACCAGCAACCTAAGTAAAAAATTCTTAATCTTAATGAAAAGTGTGTGTGTGTTATAATTTAATTATAACTTAGTTATAATTTAATTATAACTTAGTTATAATTTAGAATTCGAAATTTGAACAATGATATTTAAACATTGAAACTCTGCTCAGCACTGAAAAAATGACAGTTCATTTCTACATAATTAAGTACTTTATGTTTATGCAGCATATTCAGCATGTTTGCAATTTTCAAATACTTTTAGATATCATGATTTATGAGAACGAATACGATATCATGGATTTTAGGCTGATTTGTAAATTAAGACTTTTTTCTTTAAGCTTAAAACTTTCATCTACAAAATTTTCTAAAACAAAATTCCTATCATGTGTGTTTTTATTACAAAAAATTTATAAAAGCATAACACAGCATTTAATAAAACTGGGAAAGAAAACATAACAAAATCTTTTTAAACATTGCTATAGTATTTATTAATTGAAGTGAAGTTTTTAAAGCTTTTTTTAAAATCTACAAATATCTTACCTGTTTCATAGCTTTTGTTTGAGCAGCTGATCCAACACGAGATACAGATAACCCAACATTAATGGCAGGTCGAATACCTTTGTAAAAGAGCTCACTTTCCAAAAATATTTGTCCATCAGTAATAGATATAACATTTGTGGGAATGTAAGCAGAAACATCACCAGCCTAAACAGAAACCATATTGAAGCTAGTGATAATTTTTATTACCATAGATAAGTATTTTACCAAACTACTTAGTAATTCAATAGCAAACCAAAAAAACAAACAAATAACAACTAGTGATTAAGATTACTTGTGTTTCAATAACAGGTAGAGCAGTAAGAGAGCCACCACCAAAAGCTTCACTCATTTTGGCAGCACGCTCAAGAAGACGAGAGTGTAGATAAAAAACATCACCAGGGTATGCCTCTCTACCTGGTGGACGTCTTAAGAGAAGAGACATTTGACGATATGCCACAGCCTAAAGTATTGCAAGTCAGTTAATAACTGAAAAACCTTTAAGTTCAAAAAAGGTTCATATTTAAAGCTTACTTGTTTTGATAAATCATCATAGATAATTAAAGCATGTTTCCCATTATCACGGAAATATTCTCCCATAGCACAACCAGAATAAGGAGCTAAGTACTGAAGGGGAGCAGCATCTGAAGCAGTAGCACTAACAACTATTGTGTATTTTAAAGCCCCAGCATCTGAAAGCTGTTTTACTAGCTGAGCAACTGTACTTCTCTTCTGGCCAATAGCAACATATATACAATAAAGTTTTTTTTCTAAAATTAATATATATATTTCAAAGCATAGCAAAAGATAAATAAATAGAAAAAATCCAGATTAAAGATCTAAAAATGTTAAGTAATTCTATTGTTTAATGACTAGCAACCATAATTATATTTTTAACAGCATGCAAAAGAAAACTATAGCTGTATTAGGTTATACATGGTTAATCACAATAGATACATGTGGTATTGAAGGGATTTACAAGCCTACATATATCTTCATAGTTTTTTTTTAAATTTACAAATAGTTGCTTTTAGTCTAAACTATATAAGAAAATAAATACTGAATATACTTGTATATAAGTTAAAACTTTAACCTGCTTAGAATGGGTAAAAAATGTGATCTCAGTTAATTTGATGATACTTTACTTCAAGTATAGCATAATAAATGAAAATTTCTTCTAATGCTGGCATTCGATATATGATTATTGTATTTGGTGGCAAAGTAGTGTCAAGGAGGAAACTACTATTATCTAACAATCACTCACAATAAGTAAGAAAATGTGTAACTATATAAGAGATTTTCAGATTGACCCTTAAACGTTTAACATTCTTTTAGAAGTATGCTGTGTGAGTGTGTATGTTAATAATTAATTTTTACAGCCATATGCATTTTTAACTTTTCTTTTAAACAAAAAATAAACCATAATAACAGATGCATAGAAATAAATAAACATCTTTTAAGCATACTGAAAACATTTTAATGCAGAGAACAGTTTAATGGCTTTGATGGCAAAAACACAATGTAAAAAGACTTCTTTTTTTTTTTTTATCAATAAAATTCAAGAAAGCTGTTATTTAAAAAAAGTTCTTTAAGGACAAAAAGTTAGTCAAAGAACTTTTTACTGAAAATACACCTTGAATTATACAGTTATAACTAGTACTTTTTCAGTTAAATATAGGAGGTTGATTTATATGCCTGGTTAAATTATACACTAACATATATGCTAGATATAAATCAAAAATAATTTAAAAAGAACTTACTTTCATCATTAGACTCATTAAATCGTTTTTGATTAATAATGGTATCAATTGCAATAGCAGTTTTTCCTGTTTGACGATCCCCAATAATCAACTCACGCTGACCTCGACCTATAGGTACTAAACTATCTACAGCTTTTATTCCTGTCAACATAGGTTCTTTCACTGAAGTTCTTGGAATAATACCTGGAGCTTTTACACCAACACGTGCACGTTTAGTGCAATCAACAGGCCCTAAGCCATCTATAGGATTTCCTAATGCATCTACAACACGACCTAAAAGACCTTCGCCAACTGGAACATCAACAATTGCACCAGTTCGTTTAACAATGTCCCCTTCTTTAATTAATTTATCATTTCCAAATACAACCACACCAACATTATCAGTCTCCAAATTTAAAGCCATTCCCTAAAAGTTAACAAAAAATTTCAGTGCAGAAACTCAACCAGATAAAGCATAAAAGAATTTCTTTGGTCCATTTTTAAGAATATTTTAAAATTAGAGCTATTTAACAATAAAAAATTAAAAATGTAAAAATAAAAGAAAAATAAAAGAAAAATACAAATGTTTAATCTTTATTTCACATAATTTAAATGTTTTCACATTTTAAAAATGTTTCTAACCTTTAATCCACTAGAAAATTCTACCATCTCTTCAGCTTGGACATTCTTTAGTCCATAAACTCGAGCAATACCATCTCCAACAGAAAGTACTTTGCCAGCTTCTTCAAGACCAACCTTACTTGATGTTTTCAATATCCTCTCTTCAAGAATAGCTGATACTTCAGCAATAGCTGGTTGATGAGAAGTTGTCTGGAAATATCTAGATGCCAACAAGGCTCCATTTTTTCTGTATTGCTAAAAACAAACAGTCAGCTTGATCGACAAAAAAACCATCAAATTATAGATTTTTAGATATTACCCTTAGTAACAAAAATTGTGCTTAAAAAATAATAGTATTCAAAAGAACTTTTAATTTCAAAGCAAAAAAAAAAAAAAAAAATAGCTATAAGACTTTTATGGCATTTTATCAACTGGAACAAGTATTTACAAATTAAATTTTAATTTAGAGAACCAAATAAACTTGAAAGACAATAAACACGATTAGTAGAACTAACCACTTAAAGTCAAACAACTCAAATGTTAAAAGTGCTGACACAAGTGATAGCAAAATATTGCTATCAATATACAACAACTTTACATTACATTACATAACTCTTTATTTCTTAATGATCTTGCAACAATTTATAAATTAATCTACTCTCAAAAAGAAGTGTATTTTTAAAACCAAATGGACTTGAATCCTGACCATTTAGCTTTTTTCTGTACACATTGTTCCAACAACATCTTCAGCTCCAGTTTTATGTGCCTTAGAAGTAGAATTGAAGATACTGTTGAATGAAGTAGTGTGAATAAATACAGCATTAATAATCTCAGGGTTCAGGTACTTTTTCTGTTTTTCTATTTTGCACAAAAGACAAACATGTATAAAAAGTAGTGATTTGTTACAATTCTTCACCTAAATGTATTTTATGAGCTAAGTAGCATGAAAATATATGGTAAGACTTACATCCATTTACTTTTAATATTGTTTAAAGGCATAAAATTGTATACATTTTTGCATACTTATTATATCATTATCGTATTTTTTTCTTTAACTCAACACATCCTTTAAAAAAAGCACTACAGTAAAATATTGTTTTCAAAATTCAGTTCTTTTCATTATAATATGCTTTTGTTTGGAAACATGTGCATTTGTATGCTTGTGTTGTTAGCCAAATAAATTTAAAAGAAATAAAATAGCAACATTTAACAAGCAGATATAGGCAACTTTTGTATTAACTGGTACTTAACCAACTTTATAGACTGTTGCAGTTACAGCTATCCTACAGCTAAATGAGGAAAAAGTGGCAATTAATAAACTCAAAATAAGAACTATTTAAAAGCTAGATAAATAAGATCTGAATACCTTTATCACAGGGACATTTCGAGCTAAAGATCGAGCTACTCTTGCAGCAATCATTTTTGGGGACCGAAGATTCTTCTTGTCTTTCTCGATAAGACTGTCATAAGGTTGGAGTTACTTACTAGTAACCCAGGGTTCTTTGCCAAAAGGAGCATGCGTGAAAAAACCTTTTTTGGGTGTCATGGACATGTTTGCGACATTTTAACAAATGGTAACCTCTACACAAAAAATGCAGCATTATTAGATTTTTTTTTTTTTTTTTAAATAAACTTTTTTTTAACAACATTTTATTTTAAACTAGCTAAAGAAATTTTCATCTTGTAATAAGTTTCTTTTTTTACTTTTATTTAGTATTAACATTTTTATTTTGTAAGTTAGACCACGTACTTTGAAAATTTAAGGATAAAATTACGTCTTTTACAGTAAAAAGATGCATTAAAGTACCGAAAAGTCAAATCATTCAATGGTATCATGAAATCCGATATTGCCAACCAAGCTGATCCGAGAATGTCACCTATATGGAGTGATAGTGTACATATCCCAGGGTTTTCTGGTGCAAATTTTGAAATCCTTTAGATACGTCTGCGGGAAAAAAGTGGCTTTGAGTTACAAAAATGGAAAAAATTTACCTTTTTTTTTATATAGCAAAACTGCTATAAAATCCATACCATTAATCAATCCATGGACCTAAGGATACACTTATTCTAGACATCATACCACCAATAGAGTTACACCTTCTTTTGGGCACAGTCAATCAACTCTTCAAAATTTTCAAAACTGTGTGGTTAGCCATGCTTCACATTCACCAAACCCCATATCATAGTGGACTGTTTGAAGGCAATGAATACAGAAAATCGTTGAAAAATGTTGATATTTTACAATTTATTGCTGAAGAAACTTCCAACACCAAAGTTTTTGCTGCCATTGAAGCTTTTAAAAAGTTTAATTTGGTTGTGAATTCATGCTTTGGAAATGTAATAGAAAAGGATTTTTCTTTCAAGATCATTTTAAAGCCACATATTTGGCTATCTAATTTGGAAGCATTACGCCCAAAATCCACACAGTATTCCACTACATCAAGGACTTTGTAAACATGAAACAATTGCTCTTAGGACAATTCAGTGAACTGGCTGTTAAGACTGCACATCAAGAGTTTCACCAGCGTTGGTCATAACAAAAAAGAGATAAAACATACCCAAATTACAAAGGAAGGCTGTTCAGTTGTCAGATAGATTTCAATAGCAAACATCTTCAGAAAACTATCAAGAATTTTCATCCATTCAGCTTCATTTTAATGGATCAATATTATTTTTTAGAAGAGAATTTAAACTCATAAGTTACACATTATAATGAATTATAGTCAATTTCAAAAAAAGTATTTTAAAATTGTGTCAATCTGTCCATTTGAGAATACTAAACTAACCAGTGGTTTAAATGTCATTTCAAATAAATTAAAGAGTGACATTACTTAGTTGCTGAACCAAACAGAAAACGAACGCAGCATTAGCAGATTTTTCAGTGCTCATTTTATCAGCTTTCATGATCTTTTAGACTGTTTTTAAATGTTGGGTGCAATTCAGAATTCGCAGAGATCTTTTTAAATAGTTTGCTTTTTTTTATTATCAATATTCGCCTTATAATGAAATATTTATCGCCATGTAAATAAAATGTAATAAAATATATATTATCATGTAAATAAAATATTTCCCATTTATTCTTTAAGAAAAGAATAACTAAAAATAAAATTCACAAGTTATACGTTGATCCCTTATCCTTTTTTTATCGCTTTGCAAAGAGTTTTAACTTATAACCGTTACATAAGTTGAAACGTGTTGAAACCCTTAATCTTGGTTTTATTTTTTCTTCTCTATACCTAATTTATCTACAGCTATTGGCTTAGGCTAGCAGTCCATTAGTTATAACATGTATTATAAAATTCTTTTTATTTTTAAAAAAACTATATTTCAGTCTGGTTTTTACCATAGTTTACCACCAAATTTAACTAAATCTGCAGTGTAAAAGGTTTTACTGAAGCTTAAGCGTCTGCGTCTCGTTATTTTTTTTTATTCGAGATGAGACAAGACGATTCTAAAAGCTTTGTCCCGATTAGCAATAAGTATCGAGACAATTTTCAATTTTCACTCGAAATCCGGGACGATACCGAGATAAGGCGAAAGGTCCCGGACAAAATAGAAGCTTAACAATTTCCCAGAATTTACATCTTTTTAACGGGATATAACGAGACATTCTAGTTAATCCTTAATGTGAAATTTAAATAATGAATTTCTGGCACAACAACCATTATTTATTGCTGCTATAATTGATATTGTTATACTATCTATATAAACACAGTTTTTTTAAAAATTAATGCAACTGAAATCAGGGGGAAAAAAATATTGAACTATTTTGGAAGAAAGGGATAAATTTGTGTCCAAGGACTAAGTTTCTGATCATTTAATATTGTTTACCGCTGAGGTCAGTATTCACTTCTAATGCAAGAGCTTGTTTTACACTCATATTTAAGGGAAAAGTTATCCAAAGTGTCTTCAACTTTTTTGATCTATAAAACATTTGACTTTTTTAAAAAGTGTAATTCATGCAGAGACTAACAATAGAGCATGATGTTCAATACCTAGCTCTTTTATTTTTTCTCTTTTCCTTTGCTCTTCAAGGACCACCCATTGTTTATGGGGTTTTCAAGAACCAAAATGGCTACTTTTATTGGTCATTAGATTTTCTTGAAGCGATTGGTATTCTTTTTCTGTAAAAGGAATCATAATTTCTACCACATTGTTTTAGTTTTTTTCTTCACTTTTGAAATAAATCTATCTAAAGTAGCATTAATTTATGTTCTCATTGCTAATTTCTTTAGTGTTATTTGATTTCGTTAAGTAAATCTTTCCAAAATCGTAGTTTATCCACTCCTAATTCACCTATATTCGGGATAAGATCTAATCTTTTTGTTGTTGTTGTTTTTAAAATCATTAATATATATCAGAAACATTTTTGAGTACTTTACATCATTTTTTACTTTACACTGTTTAACATTTTATGTTATAACTTCTTTGACAATCATCAAATTACATTCCCTATGTTAAGTAAATAATGTTACTTGTATATTATACAGGAAATACTGAAGTTGTTAAGTAATGCTATTTCAAATATCTAATGCTATTTCAAATATCTATCTCTTCTTGAATAGTAAATCATTATTCAAATAAAAACATTTTAACAAATTTCTAAGTAGCATATGATGACAAAAACATGTTTTTTGAAACTATATTTGATATGTTGAAACAAGTCATACAAATAAAAAACTCAAATTCAAGAAATACAAATGTCAATCAGTCCATAAAAACCTTGTTTTCCGCCTTTTAATTTATTTTGATATATTAAACCACTGTTAAAAAATGGCGGAAGACAAGGTTTTTATGGGTTCATTGACATTTGTATTTCTTCAAAAAATATATAAAGTTAAAAGATTATCTTAAAAGAAAATATGGACTTTAATTTAGATTAAAAGTTATCCATTTTTACTAAATAAAAAATTCTAATTTTTTAGATTTCTTTGAAAATAATATTAAAATTTTTAACTTATTTTAACCATAAAATGTAAAATATAAGTTTCATGAAAAAACTATGTTTACTTTTTAAATAAATGATCATTCTAATTTAACATTATTTAAAAAAGGACACTATATTTACCAAAAAATTGTGAGGGGTTTAATGCCATTTTTTTTGTTATTTTGAGTCACTGTGCGTCATTTCTGGCTGGCTCATTTACGAACTCAGCATCACAGCAAGTTTACAGAAATGATAAAACAACAGACTCAACGAAAAATGGAAGAACTAAATGACGAATCTGATTTATGTGAAGCCACTAAAGAAGCTAAAGATTTAAAAGCAGAAGTTTCAACGTCAAAAAATTTGCTAACATTTTACCAACAACTTCTAGAGTATCCTTTACAACAGACTTGTGGACATCAAAAATAATGAAGCCTACATCAGCATTTCACTTCATTTAATTGATGAGAATTTTGAGCTCCAGAGGATCATTTTAGCTTGTAAGCCATTTCCATCTCCTCACACTGGACAAGCTATTGGTAAAAAGCTCGATGATTCAATCACTGAACTTGCACTTTTACGAGACTGCTTGCGTGTAGTGGTACATGACTGTGCTGCCAACATGAAATCAGGATCATCAAAAGCAGATCAAATCAACGAATCATTACTTTGCATTGACCACACGTTAAATCTTGTATTATCTAAAGCAGTCAATTCACTCAAAACTACCAAAGAACTCATCAAATGTGCAACCAATCTGTCATCTTTTGTTCATCAGTCTACAAAAACAGATGAGGCAATCTCCAAAGCATGTAAGCAGCTTGATGTTACTTACCGAAAAATAATTTCACCAGTTGTCACTAGATGGAATTCTAATTGTCTCATGTTGGATTCAATCCTGCAGTTGAAAACACCACTTCTCCATCTCAAGAATTCTGAGGCTGATTTTTCAGAAAAAATTCCGAATGAACAGGAATTTGAGCTAATGGCTGATGTTCAATTTTTGTTAAACATGTTCCTTGAAGCATCTAAAAAGTTTGAGTCAGACAAAGTTCCTACCATTCACGAAGTTCTTGTACAAATTTTCATTATTCGAGAGAGGCTCATTAAGATAAAGACAGAAAAAGAATTAAAAGGTTGAAAATTTTTGTCAGAAGCCTGCAAACTTGCTACTGCTTTGCTTGAACAGCTAGAAAAGAAAATTTCTTCTGGTGGAACAGAAAACAAACTATATTGCTTGGCTCATCTTCTGGATCCCTACTACAAAGGAGCAAAAAAAAAAGTTGAAGACTTTTGATCAAACAGTGAAAAATGCAACTGAATTATTCTCCGTGGAAACAAATATCAGTACAGATAAAGCAAAAGAACTTCCACCAAATTTTGATGAAATGAATGAAGCCCAGCAGCTTGTTTTTGAGATCTCTTCTGATATCCACAACGCAACCAAAAAATGCAGTGATGTGTCACAGGAGATTGAAAAATTCTTGGCTATGCCATTGACAGATGCTTGTGAGAAAGAACCTTTGAAATGGTGGAAAAAAAATGAAATACATTTTCCTCATCTTAGCAAACTTGTGCGTAAAATCTACCACATCCCTGCTACATCTGCAACTTCAGAACGTGTTTTTTCAGCCTCTGGAAGAATTATCAGTGACAGAAGATCTAACCTCGATTCAGAAAATGTTCACATGATTGTGTTCATTAGAGAAAATTTGGACAAATTGAAACAGATCAAAGTTCTTGAGACTGAAGAAGAGCAAAGCTTAAGAATGGCTGCAGAAAAGTGACCTTAAAAAATGTCAATTTTAAGCATTTTTTTCACATTGTATATTTTTTCTAAACTTTTGGTATTTTTCTAGTATTTTCAAAATCTTTCAAAAAATAAGTCTTAAAATATGGCATTGATGTAGCCTATAGTTATCAGGAATACTGACAATTAATCACTTACGCTAGTAAAGACTGTATTTTGGGTCAATTTTAACATCTCATTTTTTTGAATTTCACACAGATCCTTAATGCCAGAGTTGACCTATATACATTGTTACATAACTCAACAGTTCAGTTTGGCACCCTATCATTTTTTTGACAATAGTTTTGTCAACAGAATCGTTTTGTTTACAAACACATAAAAGATTCATTTTATTGACATTCTTTTACTTAAAGTTACTTAACCTAACCTAAAGAGTTGCCAGTGGAGTTCAGTGAATTGTTAGGTTAAATTTGGTCTGATTAGGTTAGTAAAAGATTGTAGACAAATTACCTTTTTATTTGTTGATGAAATGATGTGTTACGTTATATGATATGTTATATTTATGCCCCAACTGGTGTGATGATAAGTTAGCAACGTATTCAGTAACAAATGCCGTGTAATTCGATTAATTTATCACAAATTCAGTCATATTAGTCAGCATTAAAGTAACGAGTTGCAGGTTCAGCGAAAACTTACTTCTTTATATTTTATATATTTTTATCCGTTTCATCACATTTTACATCAAACATCTAAAAATTAAACTTTTTCTAATATTTTTTCAATATGTTTAAAACTTTCATTCTCGCTGTAGTCAAAACATCACGTGATCAAAATTTCACCGTCTGGTACCTTGCCTTTTCCAAAACATGCAGTTGATGTAGCGCAAATTCATAATCCCGTCTTGCCCCAGTATCCCGTCGTACCCCGGGTTCCCCTAATTATAAAATGGATTTCGAATCTAATACAGCATTTTTGTATTGTTATGAACTTTATTCGCTGTCTTGCTCTAAAGAATCATGGATTTTATCAAAAATGCAGATCTTGGTGTCATTGTTATATGTAGGCATAAAGAGAAGTAGAAAAAAATTTATATGTGAACTATGCTTATAGACCAAATATTTATTTTTAATTTTGTTTTTTTTTATGAGTTGCGTTTTCATTAACAAAAAAACAAAAAAAAAATTCTTGTTTGTCTAATTTCTTTAAAGTGTGCCATCATAGGAGCAGTTAGTTGCCTATGATGGCATACTTGTACTTTATCTTAATGGTATAAACCTATAAAAAAACCAAATAGTAAAAATCCTGAGGTTCATTATTATTCTGCATGCTAGAAGGAATACACCCATGACTCACAGCAACGTTAAAGTTAAGTATGCCAT
Source organism: Hydra viridissima (assembly GCA_014706445.1). NCBI lineage: Eukaryota > Metazoa > Cnidaria > Hydrozoa > Anthoathecata > Hydridae > Hydra > Hydra viridissima. The sequence continues at coordinate 112,484 of QPEY01000581.1, forward strand.
CATAGGCATCTTTCCCCTAATAATAATTGTATTGATGAATACCAATATTCTGGCACCTTGGGTTTTTCAAAAAATTCCATATGGCACCACGAAAGAAGACATGTAAAAAAAGATTGGCTCGTGCTAATGGTTGAAGTTTAAAGGTCCCACAAGCGGGGTAAGGTTTTCCTTAAAACGGGGCAAAAATTGACCCTTTTGCCCTCTGTGGGAACCTTTCCAATGATCAAAAAAATTTTTGTAAAAAATTTTAACTACTATTTTGGGGTCAAGGCAGATCATAAGCTAGGGCTCTTTTCAAATTTATATATATATATATATATATATATATATATATATATATATATATATATATATATATATATATATATATATATATATATATATATATATATATATATATATATATATATATATA
>QPEY01000582.1:0-13978 GCA_014706445.1 Hydra viridissima
TCCAGTATCACCAATATCAACAAGTGTGAATTCATAGTTTGCATTACAAATAGCCATCAGAGCAATAGAGTGAGATTTTTTATAATTAAAGTAGAACGAGCCTGATCTTGAAGGGGCTTGCATAACTATATGTTTCCCATCTGTAGCCCCTATGCAATTGGAGAAGTTCCATTTCTTCTCAAATTCGTTTGCTAATTTGAAAGAAATCAATTACCAAATTTTAGATCGCTCGGATACCATTTCGTTGAGATATTTCAACCTAAGTCGTTAAATTTTAGTTGACTCTATATTTTTGCTACATTAGAAATACAGTTATGTTCTAATTGAATTAATAATTACTCAAGACTGGTTAACCTAATGAGTTCGAATTATATACCATTTGATAGAGAATCATTCTCTATCAAATCTCCAATCAATCTCCATTCATTTTTGTTTTTTGGATAGCTAATATATTCCATAGCCAACAAAATAGTCCATATAGCAGTAGAGGTTTCGTTTATTATTCTTCGTATGGAAGTCGGACTTATTCGAAACATACCAGATAGGTCTATTTGTGAAGTGCCTCCAAAAATATATCTCAAAGTGACCATTAAACGTTCACTCGCTCCAATTGTCTCGCGTCTGAGGGAAGATTTTGTAATCGCCAGTGCAATTAGACTTAACAAATGTTCATACTTTGTAGGTGTCATTCGAAAAAACTTAAAAAAGAATTCGTGATCTTTTATAAATAAATTGAATGCTCCTTTTGTTTTTATTTCTCTAAATAATTTTCTGACCCAGATACTTTTTTTTATACCTTTGCTTTCTTTTGATTTTTATATAATTCAGTAATAACAAATGTAAAGTTCTTCTGCTTAGAATCGATAACACCGCCATTTTTATTATAGAAATAGTATAAACGTTTTTGGGGAGATGACTAGACTCACGGAGATGAAAAAGTTTAATTGCTATGCATAGTTGACAAACATACACAACAAAACACCGGATTGTTTCATATATGCTTGTCTTTTTACAATGTTAACACATACAAAAGTTTGATAAGCGCGGTTAAAAGAATTTAAAACTTAAATACCCCAAAAGAAATATTTTTGTATAACGCAGGTTTAATTCGAACCTTGAACACGCTTTGATCAGTATTAGAACCATCCACTATGCCACGCGGACTTCAGGATAAGTTGTTGTCATTTTATATATATATACATTTTCCAAACAAAAATTTTCTTCACTGTATTACTGTTAATAAAGAAGACTAGACAACACTTACGAAATCATATACACAAAANTTTTATGCTAGTAATAAATTGCAGGGGACAAGATGGGGAGAAGGTAAAACATCTGTGCTTTGTTCTAGTTGCTAGTGTAGTGGTTTAAGTGACTTTGTCCTCAGGGCCATAATTGTGTCACCGTGGGGTTTCGAAGAGACTATAGGACCAAGTCCCATAATCTACACCACCATTTGATCACACTTCTAGGCTAAAATGAGCACGAACTCAAATTTCAAAAGCATCAGTATTTTTAATATCAGCATTCTAAAATCAGCATTTTAAAATCAGCATTCTTAAAAGAAATAACTCATAATAAAATGTATAAATTTCCTCCACATCATCATAAAATGTATAAAAGACATACACAAGTGAATTTCTTCCATTCTTAGTTACATCAAATATCAAGTTTTAAAGTAAAAGTTATTTAACCTTCTCTGACTTTCTTTATGGTATTAAAAGAAAGTCAATAGTTTTATATGTATATATTTTTAATGCAAACAACTTTAACATATTTTAAAGTTAATTGTTGCATATAATCAATGAAAGAATTTTTCAACTTTATTCAACAAAAGATTCAAAAGGTACTCAAGCTAACAAACTAAGAGTCAAAGGGCACGCTCTCGGGTCAACTTCGTGGGCACTATTCTCAAACAATCTATTGTGAATAAAGAGAAATTGTAAAATCGACTTACTTGTTATGTTCTAATTTATTAAATTGCATACTGAATTCTTTTTTTATAATTTTTTTTTCATTTTGGAAATAAAAGAATATTAGAAAGTTTTCTTGAGAAATTGAACAAACAAAACGTACCAGTTATGCGAATGTCAGCCCGAATGTTGAGCCCGAAAAATTTAACACAACTTAAATGAACCGAAATATAATGCTTAAATAACATTTGCGCAGGTTGGTGTTTATATCAATGTAACGGTTGGTATAAGGAACTTCCGCACAGAAGACGATTAAAGTCCACAAGAGTAATTTGCTTCGGTATAATTATGCAAAATATGCCGATTGTTTAAAAATGTTTTTTAAACTTGTTTATGGAATTAAACTTTTGTTTCATTTAATCCAACTCTACTACTCATTTATACATAGTTGTATTAATTATTGAAATATTGCTTGGGGAAGTACAAGCAAAAGTAAGTTGCGTATTCTTTTCTATCGTCAGAAACACGCAATACGCTTAGTTTGTTTTGATAATTGACTTACGCATTCAAAGTTTTTATTTAAAAATATATATGTACTTATAGGTACGTGGACTGATTTTTTTATAAATTATTGAAATTCGAGAATGTTATATATCATTAGAAAGCCCTCAAATACAGTATTTCAAAGGTGAAAAAATTACGAAAATCGGACAATTCTATAAAAAGTTATGACGTTCTTAGTAGCAAATTTTCGATATATGGGTTTCTTGATAAAATTAAACTGTGGTCAAAAATTTTTTTTTTTTTACATTAATTGTTACAACTTTATCGCTTCTTATTCAAAAATTTATAACATGGTATCAAAAAATAGGTGTGAAAATATAATAGGGGTGCTAATCCATCACTAACACCTCACAAAAAAACACTTTTTCTCCGTAAAAGAGTGTTTTTTTTTTGAAACTGAAAATATTTATGAATGACATGTTGGTATTATTTTATTCTACATCACTAGAGAGTATAAAAGTCAAACTTATAGTTGGGTGTTAGGATGTGGGTAAGGTTTAACACACCCTATCAAAATTTAATTCTTTTAAGTGTTGTAACATTTACTGAAATGAGAAAATTTTAAAAAATAAATATATTATATTAATTTGGAAAATAGTAACTAGTGGTGTATATAATTGCCTTTTTTTGGAGGGGGCGTATGCCGCCCTTTCCCCTGCCGCCATAAACCTGAAAAAAAAATTTAATAACATTTTTCACAAAAAATGTTAAAATGCTGTCTTAAACTGAGAGAAATTAGAATAAAAAACTGTTTTACCACATCACAAGATGCGTTTGAATATCCATTTTGTCCTTTAAAGGGACCAATTACCCACTCCAACCTAAACAAAAAACATAAAAACAATAAGTATTTTGAAATAAAAATTGTAATTAAGTTTTGACTAGGCTTTTAGTGAATGTTTTAATTGTTCAATTCCATTAATGAATAAAATTAAATCATTTTTAACAATAGACACCACGTGAAGGTAAGCCATAGCTGTCTATCTAAAAAAATTTCTAAGCCATTAACTTGCTGTACCATATTTGCAAGCTACAAAACTTGCGGTACCCATTTTGCAAGCCATAAAACTTGCTGTACCATATTTGCAAGCTAAAAAACTTGCGGTACCCACTTTGCAAGCCATGAAACTTGCTGTACCATATTTGCAAACTACAAAGCCTGTGATACTCATTTGCAAGCCATAAAACTTGCTGCATCATATTTGCAAGTTACAAAACTTGCGGTACCCATTTTGCATATCATAATTAATAATAAGCTATACATTTTTATGAAATGCATATAAGTTAATTTTATTTAAATTAAGAAAATATAAATTCTCCGGTTATAACATCAGTAACAAGCTGGATTTTTTTCATCTCATAATCGACAGCTTCAATATCAGTTGCATCTTGCTTCCAGTAAGAAATAGTGTAAATTATATCCTGTTGTCTCTTGTTTTTCTACTCTTCCAGCATTAATAACTGTTTTTGAATCATTAGCAACATACCATTCATGACAAAATTTTCTTGCGACTATTCTTTCAAACATAGCATCTAAATCTTCAAGTTGTTTGGCAGATAAGTGTTTATACAAATTTATAATTTCGCTGGTAGTTAATACACGCAGCTCATACTCCAACTTTCATTTTTGTATTTCATCCATTTTTTGTCGTTTAGATGCTTCTGTATCAGCAATCTTTGCTCGAATTTCACTGTGTAATAGTCAAGTTCTAATTCTATCATTACGCGACATGTAAATAGACCACTTAACTACTTTTTCTCTAGACAACTCCTCAGCGCTACTCGACTTTCTCCCCCCTAATTTTATGGTTGAATCTGATAAAGAATTTTATGCTGATCAAGAATCGTATAAAATCATGGGTCTCAAAATCAATGGAAAGTGCTCTAATCTGAAGTTGAAAGTACAAAATTATACGACAAATCCCTAATATTCGCCATCTTGAATAATTATTTTTTTTTTGTCCAAAAGTTATCATTTCAAAGTACAAGCAAAGAGCAACCCGTATTACGGGTTATGGTCGGTCTATTATTTAATTTATAGCGACAGTTTTCCACAATTTAACGTTACGAAACCTTAACTATACCCTTTTAGAAAAATGCTTTCATATTGATAAAATTAAACTATCTGTAAAATTAAAATAAAAAGTATGCAGAGGTAAAATAAATTACCAATTATTCACCATTATTTGAGTAATTTACAACTTACTTAAGTCATATCAGTCTAAGGCAGAAGCATTTCCCGCGACATTGCTAAGTTTAAAACAATACATTTTTAGTTATTGACCCAAAGTAATAACACTTCATCATGCTTTAGATTGACGACATGAACTTTTTATAACATGAACTGTAATTAAAGCGATAAATTATACAAGAGTTATTAATCTTTTGGTATCCCGCTGATACGTCTCTTTAAAAAAGGAAATTGTCCTTATAATGTTAAATGCACACAACAAAATAAATTTATTAAAAATAACTGACCATTACTATGTATATGGCACCAATCTGACCATTTTTTGATATGGCCTCTTTGTTACAAAAGTTTTCATTAAACGATAATTTGCTATCATTTATTAAAAATTCCTTTTGTTACTCGAAATTTAATTCTCTTAAATATTTTGACACTAATAAAGGACTTCTCTTCCTCATTTTTGTGTTAATGGTAGTCAGGAGAATAGAGTTATTTTTATTAAGAGTTATCAAGTTTTGATGAAGACTTTTTACAAGAATGATAAAATGTAAAACAATTATTTCCATGTATAAGAACTTTTTTTTTTTTTAAATATATGTAAAAATTTAACATATAAGAAGTTCTTCCTTCCTCAAAAGTGTTGCAAATGCAAACTAAGCTAATTAATTAGTTAAACACCTTATAAAATTTAAGACCACAATATTCATCCCGCTCCCACCCCGTTTAAAAAGATCCCCTAAGTTACGTACAACAAATTTTTAGGTTAAAATAGAGAAAGTTAAAAAAAAATTGAACAAATCGCATATATTTATATCATTTTAACTGACAAAAATTTATCATAAAAGGTAATCAGGTTTCTTTTTATAAATCGTATAAATGAGTCAATCGTAAATCTTAAAGAAAAAGAACTGTGATGCCATAATTACAACAACAACAAAAAAAGCAAAAACACACCACATAAAAACTGAAAACCAATTTACCTATTTATAGTAACCTATTTTGATATGGCAGTTAATGCAAATATTTAACGAAAATGTAACTATAAAATCTATTTCGAAGTATAAAAAGATTAACAATACTAATAAAAAAAAAAAAAAAAAAAAAAAAAAAAAAAAAAAAATTAAAAAAAAAAATTAATTTTTAAAAAAAAAAAAAAAAAAAAAAAAAAAAAAAAAAAAAAAAAAAAAAAAAAAAAAAAAAAAAAAAAAAAAAAAAAAAAAAAAAAAAAAAAAAAAAAAAAAAAAAAAAAAAAAAAAAAAAAAAAAAAAAAAAAAAAAAAAAAAAAAAAAAAAAAAAAAAAAAAAAAAAAAAAAAAAAAAAAAAAAAAAAAAAAAAAAAAAAAAAAAAAAAAAAAAAAAAAAAAAAAAAAAAAAAAAAAAAAAAAAAAAAAAAAAAAAAAAAAAAAAAAAAAAAAAAAAAAAAAAAAAAAAAAAAAAAAAAAAAAAAAAAAAAAAAAAAAAAAAAAAAAAAAAAAAAAAAAAAAAAAAAAAAAAAAAAAAAAAAAAAAAAAAAAAAAAAAAAAAAAAAAAAAAAAAAAAAAAAAAAAAAAAAAAAAAAAAAAAAAAAAAAAAAAAAAAAAAAAAAAAAAAAAAAAAAAAAAAAAAAAAAAAAAAAAAAAAAAAAAAAAAAAAAAAAAAAAAAAAAAAAAAAAAAAAAAAAAAAAAAAAAAAAAAAAAAAAAAAAAAAAAAAAAAAAAAAAAAAAAAAAAAAAAAAAAAAAAAAAAAAAAAAAAAAAAAAAAAAAAAAAAAAAAAAAAAAAAAAAAAAAAAAAAAAAAAAAAAAAAAAAAAAAAAAAAAAAAAAAAAAAAAAAAAAAAAAAAAAAAAAAAAAAAAAAAAAAAAAAAAAAAAAAAAAAAAAAAAAAAAAAAAAAAAAAAAAAAAAAAAAAAAAAAAAAAAAAAAAAAAAAAAAAAAAAAAAAAAAAAAAAAAAAAAAAAAAAAAAAAAAAAAAAAAAAAAAAAAAAAAAAAAAAAAAAAAAAAAAAAAAAAAAAAAAAAAAAAAAAAAAAAAAAAAAAAAAAAAAAAAAAAAAAAAAAAAAAAAAAAAAAAAAAAAAAAAAAAAAAAAAAAAAAAAAAAAAAAAAAAAAAAAAAAAAAAAAAAAAAAAAAAAAAAAAAAAAAAAAAAAAAAAAAAAAAAAAAAAAAAAAAAAAAAAAAAAAAAAAAAAAAAAAAAAAAAAAAAAAAAAAAAAAAAAAAAAAAAAAAAAAAAAAAAAAAAAAAAAAAAAAAAAAAAAAAAAAAAAAAAAAAAAAAAAAAAAAAAAAAAAAAAAAAAAAAAAAAAAAAAAAAAAAAAAAAAAAAAAAAAAAAAAAAAAAAAAAAAAAAAAAAAAAAAAAAAAAAAAAAAAAAAAAAAAAAAAAAAAAAAAAAAAAAAAAAAAAAAAAAAAAAAAAAAAAAAAAAAAAAAAAAAAAAAAAAAAAAAAAAAAAAAAAAAAAAAAAAAAAAAAAAAAAAAAAAAAAAAAAAAAAAAAAAAAAAAAAAAAAAAAAAAAAAAAAAAAAAAAAAAAAAAAAAAAAAAAAAAAAAAAAAAAAAAAAAAAAAAAAAAAAAAAAAAAAAAAAAAAAAAAAAAAAAAAAAAAAAAAAAAAAAAAAAAAAAAAAAAAAAAAAAAAAAAAAAAAAAAAAAAAAAAAAAAAAAAAAAAAAAAAAAAAAAAAAAAAAAAAAAAAAAAAAAAAAAAAAAAAAAAAAAAAAAAAAAAAAAAAAAAAAAAAAAAAAAAAAAAAAAAAAAAAAAAAAAAAAAAAAAAAAAAAAAAAAAAAAAAAAAAAAAAAAAAAAAAAAAAAAAAAAAAAAAAAAAAAAAAAAAAAAAAAAAAAAAAAAAAAAAAAAAAAAAAAAAAAAAAAAAAAAAAAAAAAAAAAAAAAAAAAAAAAAAAAAAAAAAAAAAAAAAAAAAAAAAAAAAAAAAAAAAAAAAAAAAAAAAAAAAAAAAAAAAAAAAAAAAAAAAAAAAAAAAAAAAAAAAAAAAAAAAAAAAAAAAAAAAAAAAAAAAAAAAAAAAAAAAAAAAAAAAAAAAAAAAAAAAAAAAAAAAAAAAAAAAAAAAAAAAAAAAAAAAAAAAAAAAAAAAAAAAAAAAAAAAAAAAAAAAAAAAAAAAAAAAAAAAAAAAAAAAAAAAAAAAAAAAAAAAAAAAAAAAAAAAAAAAAAAAAAAAAAAAAAAAAAAAAAAAAAAAAAAAAAAAAAAAAAAAAAAAAAAAAAAAAAAAAAAAAAAAAAAAAAAAAAAAAAAAAAAAAAAAAAAAAAAAAAAAAAAAAAAAAAAAAAAAAAAAAAAAAAAAAAAAAAAAAAAAAAAAAAAAAAAAAAAAAAAAAAAAAAAAAAAAAAAAAAAAAAAAAAAAAAAAAAAAAAAAAAAAAAAAAAAAAAAAAAAAAAAAAAAAAAAAAAAAAAAAAAAAAAAAAAAAAAAAAAAAAAAAAAAAAAAAAAAAAAAAAAAAAAAAAAAAAAAAAAAAAAAAAAAAAAAAAAAAAAAAAAAAAAAAAAAAAAAAAAAAAAAAAAAAAAAAAAAAAAAAAAAAAAAAAAAAAAAAAAAAAAAAAAAAAAAAAAAAAAAAAAAAAAAAAAAAAAAAAAAAAAAAAAAAAAAAAAAAAAAAAAAAAAAAAAAAAAAAAAAAAAAAAAAAAAAAAAAAAAAAAAAAAAAAAAAAAAAAAAAAAAAAAAAAAAAAAAAAAAAAAAAAAAAAAAAAAAAAAAAAAAAAAAAAAAAAAAAAAAAAAAAAAAAAAAAAAAAAAAAAAAAAAAAAAAAAAAAAAAAAAAAAAAAAAAAAAAAAAAAAAAAAAAAAAAAAAAAAAAAAAAAAAAAAAAAAAAAAAAAAAAAAAAAAAAAAAAAAAAAAAAAAAAAAAAAAAAAAAAAAAAAAAAAAAAAAAAAAAAAAAAAAAAAAAAAAAAAAAAANTAGCATCTTAATTGGTATAACTTTAAATAACATCCATACCCCTATTTTCCATCTAAAAAATAAGATAAAAACACAACTGCAAAAAGAAAAACTAATACAAAAAAAATATAAACAATTTAAAAAATTAAAATCCTTTCTACTTTAAATCCTTTCTACTTTTTCTAATTAAAATTTAAATCCTTTCTACTTTATCTAATAAAAATGTATATATAATTATTTCATATATTTACTTTAATTATAAGAAGATCTTAACGATGATTATTTATCTTAATATGATTCTTTATGTAATATATCTAAACTAATAATTAAATTCCAAAAGAAAAAAAGTTTTAACTCGCCTCATGGATCTTTCTCCAATGGCTGCGTGCATTTTGAGAACGCGCTCTTCTTAAGCCTAGTAACTAATGACGAAACGACGTTAAACATTAAACGTTAAACGTTTCTGTACTAATTATATTAAGATTCCCGACCTGGTTTTTATTTTATTATAATGAAGACTTCGAATAATAGAACGTGAGAATTCATTCACGTGTAAATTGCTTTAACTAGGGCTCTTACTTAGTTGTTTAGAATATCTTTTAAAGATTTTATGGAATAAGTTGAAAAATTCTGTTATTGATTAAATACTAAAATGAATTTTAAAAAAATTAAATTTGTTTATTTGCAAAGTATATATATTTAAAGCTATAGACTTTTTTTTTTAATACTTTAAGTTAACCCCCTATAGATATTTTTATTTATTATGTTTGTCATACAAAAACGAATGTTTCAAAATAATTAATCTGTTTCTTCATTTATCAACATGTCATAGCTTTTCAAAAACCAACAAACAAACACAATATCCCTACTGTCTAGGATCTTCCTAACTAAAAACGGCTATTTTCATAGCCACACAATTTCATGAAGAAATTTTTTGCAAAAAAGATAAAAGAATTCCATTTTTATTATTTAATGAAAGTTCATCTTTACTATCACTTTTTACTTTACAATAAAGCAAATATTTATTTTAAAAATAGTCTTAAATTCTTTTATAAATACAAAATTTTCAAGAAAGAATCACGTTTCACTAGAGAAAGTTGTGTTTTACTCGTTTGTATATCTAATTACACTCGAAAGAACTTTCGCGCTTACAATAATCCAAAAAAACTTTTTTTTATAATAAAAACCAGGCTGGCAATGTTTTGCTTTTGAGAACAAAATCAACCGTAATATAAGTTTATTCGGCGCTACTCCACTTTCCTCCCCCCCCCCTCCCCCCTAATTTTATGATTGATTCTGATAGAGAATTTTATGCTGATTAAGAATCGATTAAGAATTAGAATAAGATAGAATAAGATAAATTAGAATAAGAATTATATATATTATAATAATAATTATAGTAGTAGTAGTAGTATATATTTGTTACAACAAAAGTAAAAATAATTGACAAAATACAATTATATATTATATAATCATATATAATATTATATATATAATAATATATAATAATATATAATAATATATATATATAATAATATATAATATATATATATAATAATATATATAATAATATATAATATATATAATAATATATATAATAATATATATATATATATAATAATATATAATTATATATAATTATATATATATTATATAATTATATATAATAATTATATATTATAATAATAATAAGATAAATTAGAATAAGATAAATTAGAATAAGAATTAGAATAAGATTAAGAATTTTCTTTTACTTTTGATGCCTTTCATTTTGCTTTGAGAATGTGAATTAACCTACTGTAATGATATGTTTTAATTTGTTTTTTAGTTCCCTAACTTCCATCCTCAAAGCTTTAATAATATCTTCTTTTCTTTTGATGCTTTGCCTGAATACTTTTAACTTATATGGCATACTATTATATTTTGATTTAATTTTTGTTATTTTTTTCCTGTGTTCTCTAGTCGAGCTCGCTAACTGAGAAGATTAATATGATAACCTTTTAAGGAGTTTTCCTTTCTTAGGGGTTACTTCTTCTCTGGATGTATGCTTTCTTGTTTCATTTAAATCTAAGGATCTCACAGACAAGGGTTCACTGTTGACTAGAGGTAAAATTGCAATATCTTCATGAAGTGACAGAACAGAAGACCCTGATACAGTTGTCGATGAAGTACTCTGATTAGAATGTATTTCCTGGCTCATTGGCACGCTCTGTGAAGGGTATGTAATAGTTTTTTTGGTTTGCCAGAGAATAAATTGTAAATGCAAGTAATATTCTCTATACACACAACAAGAATCGTGCTGATCACACAGGATATATTGTTGCAACTCGGTCCTAAAAATTAAAAAAACGATGTCCGTTCATTCTTTGTGCCCACATATATTCTGATAAGCAGTCTCCTTTCATCTCGCAATTAATTGAACCCATCATAGATTTAAATTTGGTTTTAGCTCTAGACCAAATAGCTTCCAGTTGATTTTTGGTCACTCCGGTCTGCGGATCTACGAAGTTGTATATGTGGTTAATTGTACTGTGTTTATATGAAGGCCCTCGCAAACCATTATAAGCTGCCCACACATTGCTCCAGATAATAGTAACAGGAAGGATCCACTTTTGTATAATAGGAGTCAATGCTGCAGCGTCGCGATTTTGCACTGGAATTAAGAAACCTTTCTTGGTCGCATGTTCGTAACCACCAAATATCCACTGCTGCGGAATTATGCGACCAACGTGGTTCTTTTTTCTACAAATAACGGATTCATCAATTTCAACAATGCACCCAGGCCTGCCTATTGGGTCAGGGTTATTGAAGAAATATTCGACGCAAATATCTCCGCAATATTGATTTCAATCAACAATGGTGTGATCAGATTCAATGTTAAGTTCTTGCCTTAAAACGTTTAATGAAAGTCCTCGACTTTTACCTGCGCCTCTACTCCAAACGTATATCAAGCCTAAAACCTGCCTTAAATGTAAATGCTATTTCTCGAAAACACTGCCTCTTCTAATACTAAAAGCTCTTTTACAGCGCTTAACAGGACATCTCCAAATTACTAGATCGATCGTGCTGTTTTTTACTTGCTGTGTGCACGGAACGCCACATACACTACAGTGTATGTGGCGTTCCGTAGCGTTAAGTCATTACTTTGTTTACATTTTTTAAAACATAGTTCTTAAGTGTTTTAATATCGTCTTCTTCTGGTAAGGATGCCCTTCCTTAATTTTTGTTGGCACTTTTTGTTTGTCATAACTTGCATCCCCAAACACAAATCCTTTCCAGGTATCAAAAACAGAAATAAACAAGTCTGTTTCTTGAACTTTATCGAGAACCTCTTTATTGTTTTGTTCAAATGTGAGGTTATTGTTGTTCTTGGTCAAAACTGTTCCTTTCTTAATTTGGCAGATTTTTTCATTACAGACGAAAGAACAATTTTGAGGCCAGACTTCAATTATTCCTCATATGTAGTATATTTATCAATTGCTGTTCTTAAATGTCCAAAGTTTACTCTGTTAAACATGTACTTTGAGTTAATATATTTTTAAGCACACCTTCAATGGAATTAAAAACTGAGTATAGGTTTGCTAGTCGTCTCATGTCATTCCTAACTGATTTCAAGACTTCAGATGTCTTTTCACACTTTCTCTTCATTTTTTCATGTAATTGAAGTCCTATTGTTAAGATGGTGCTGTCTTGTTTGCAAATGAGACCAATACTGTCATTTCTTAGGTTTGAAAGAACATCTCTAACAAAATCCTCTGGAAATGACACTTCGCAACTATTCTTTTACAAAGATAATGGGACTTGTAATGCTGGTTGAGAAGAGTTTGAACAGCAAACTTTAAGGTGCCGACTTATAAATCTTTTAGAGAAAAATCCATTACAGCTTCCACACATTTCAAGATTTTGCTGGATTTCCTCTTGGGAGTGAATTTTAATAGGTACTCTTTCTCTAAACTTGTTTATTTAAAAGTGATGGTATAGTGAGTTAAAATGTTTTATTAAATTGTTCTCTTAAATAATCTAAGTCAGTTAAATAGCCAAAATATTCTCACCCTTTGAGCCAAATATTCAACCCTTTGAACATTAAGCTCTTCTAATTTAGCTTGTTCAATGTTGTAATTTTTGATTCCTCCTTTCTTAAATAAATGAATCATTTATATTTTTTCAGGTTCAGGAAATTGTTTGAAATTTATTACAGAATATAACTTGCCTTGATGGTTTTCTTGTTTTCTTTGTTAATAGTTTGGTTAAACGGTTTTAGAATTGTTCTCTCTGTGAGTTGCTTATTAGATGACTTTTAAGGCGCAGTGTTGTTATGCAAAAATTAAGACTTAAACCTTGATTTTTACGCAACAATTCTTACACAACATTTTTTTTATTAACCGACTTTAAAACTGCGAATCCCTTAAAATCACTAATTTTGACTGGTTTCTAAGTCTTTTCAATAGCGTGATTTTTTATTTACAAATGCAGTTTTAAGGTTAAGTATTTTAGTTTAGAGCACAATTTTATTATGGCAGTGAAGAAATTAAGTTAATAAGGTCATTTATGTTTGTATAACAAGTGGTGCCAATAAATAAATAATATTGTACTATCAAAAAGCAACCCGTAAAACGGGTTATGGTCGGTCTGTGACTTAATTTATAGGGGCTGTTTTCCACAATTTAAAGTTGCGAAACCTTAACTAATACTCTTTCCGAAAAAAGCCTTCAAATAGAAAAAATTAAACCATATGTAAAATCAAAATAAAAAGTATGCGGAGGTAAAATGATTTCCTAATTATTTAACATTATTTGAGTAATTTACAACTGATTTAGGTCATATCAGTGTAAGGCAGAAACATTTTCCTCGACATTACTAAGTTCAACGCAATACGTTTTTAGCAAAATAATAACACTTCATCATGCTTTAAATTGACGAAAAAGTAAAACTAAATTCTAATTATATTTTTTAAAACATGAACTTTAATAAGATTAATAAAAAGCAAACGCAAATCATGCACGAGTTATTAATTTTTTGGTATCCCCTTGATACATGTTTCTTTAAAAAGGAAACTGCCTTTAAAACGTTAAATGCACACAACTAAATAAATTTGCTAAAAATAACTGACCATTCGACCATCACTATATATGGCACATTAATCTGACCATTTTTATATATGTCCTCTTTGTTTCAATAGTTTTTAGTAAACGGTAATTTGCTACCATTTACTTAAACTTCGTCAGTAATAAAGGACCTCCCTTCCCCGTTTTTGTCTTAATGGCGGTCAGGATAATAGAGTTAGTTTTATAAAGAGTAATCAAGTTTTTGATGAAGACCTTTTACCAGAAAAATAACATGTGAAACAATGTTTTACATGTATAACAATTTTTTTCTTTTTAATATAATTAAGAATTTAACATACATAAGAATTTTTTCTTTCCTCTTAAGTGTTGCAAATGCAAACTAAGC
>QPEY01000583.1:8704-19470 GCA_014706445.1 Hydra viridissima
AATATCGTATCCCCTCAAGGGAAGTTTTATTTGAACATCATTGACCATATGTCATATGGTCAATTATTTCATATGATATAACATATGTTATGATATTTACTATTTTAACATTATTTAACTCTTTCTAATTCAAAAATTAATTTTTTCCACTAATATAAATCTTCCACTATTATAAAATCTTCCAAATAACTCATTTGTTTTTCATTTCGGACGGCTTAAATGCACTTCTAAACACTAATTCTAAATCGGATCTGCGTTTTCAATTTTCTAATGGGGGATACGATATTCTAGGCGGATACGATATTCTATTACAGTTCACCCTAATTGAAAAGTAAAAACACAATAAATCCTTGCGCAAAGCGCATGCCCACTTTGAAATATACTATAAAACGGCGGATTTTCTTGAGAAATCACCGCTTCAAGCTCAATTTGTTGTTTTTTACCGCAACATCTCCTGATCTTGTCACAGGCTTCTAATCAAAAGTTAGCTTCCATGGAGACATTATATGAGGCTGGGTAAGATCAAAACTTTGGAAGTTGCTTTTTCATTCTTTCAATTGGTTTTCGGTATAAAAAGTTTTATCATTAAAACTTGTTTTGTCTCCAAACAAATATTATTTCCTTTACTGCAGTCAACTGAATTAGTTGATAAAAAAATTAATTCCAAATACAATTTTATTTAGTGCGGTTTATTATCTTCGTTCCTCACTTGTAATGAATGAATGAAATAATCTTTAAAAAAAGTTAAATACATACATACATACATACATACATACATACATACATACATACATACAATTTTTACAATAAAAGACATAAAGAAGTTTTATTTATGCTATACTACTTTATTACACAATACCTTGTTCTAAAATGTTTATGGAAAAGTTAGAAATATATTTACTTAAAAGTGAATGTTTTATATTTAACATATCATCATAATCATATATTTAATATGATGCATGTTTCTTTTGATAAACTGGAGGCTTCATGCTTTTTAACATTGTAGATTTATTTATAATTTTGCCTCAATTCTGTTTTTACTTACTATTTTGTTAATAATCTTATTATTTAGAAAAATTGTTGTTAGTGGCATTCCTGCAGAAATTTCAAAAGGTTAGTATAAATATAGGTTCAAAGTGTCCAGTGTATTTTGATTTGTTTTTAATTATTTATTTTAAAAAGTATATTCAGTACACAATGGTCTAAATATTTTAAAATAAAAAATTGTTGGACTTTTAATATCCTGATTTTAAATTCAGAAATAACCTTATTTTGTCTTAAGTCAGTTGTATCCTCTAGCACACAGCAGTCTGATATCTTTAAAAAGAAAACATTGGTCATTACACTTTTTGCTGACATTAATTTTACTAAATTTGTTATGCTGATTCCAAATCTTGCTTCTTTTTTTGTTAATAGTATCAACTTTTTCTTCTGCAGTATATTTGTGTGTTACAATTAAATAGCTTATATAAAAAATTAAAATTTATCACCCAATTTTCAGAGTACATTTATAAGTGAAATAGGTTCAAAACATAAGTTATACAGATAATTGAACTGAAATGAACAATTAAACACAGGATAAATACAGTTATTTTTCAGCTTCGGAAAGACTGATCTAAAATCTGGCACATATACTCCAGAGAGATAAGTTCAAGTAAAACATGTTGATAATTTTGAAATGTCTATTGGTGAAAAATCTACTTTTATTGAATCAGATTTAAGAGATCACATTTTTTTACATACAAACATATAAACATGTGACATGTGTATGGAACAAATTTCTTCTTGCAAGAGCATCTTGAGTGTTTCACGTCCAGATGCTCTTGAATACTCTAACAGTAGACTCCCATCATGTGTGTATCACACCCACTTGATATCTATTCTCTATCAGTTTTAAATCTTAATAAAACTATTTCCCATGTTCAGTGCTTATTTTGCCAAGATTAACAAGGAATTCTAGTTGGCTCATAATGAAATAGGGTTTGTTTTTTTTGATTTTGTATTAAGTAATATTTTATGCATTATCGTTGACAGCAGCTATCAGATAAAATTTATTAAAAGAATGTTTTTTTTTTTTAATGCAATGAATGTTTTTTTTTTTATGTTTTTCGTTAGTTCAACTAAAAAGAGTTTTAAAACAATTTGCTTAATTAAGTTTTCCTAAATCTTTGTTGCACAAAATATAGTTAGGAAAGATAGCAATTCACTATTTGTAAAGTTAAAGTAACGTATATTCTACTATCACACTCATTTCTTCAATAAACTGATTGGTTGATTTAAAGCAGATAAAGTAAAAAGGTGCCACCCAAAACATCTAGTAAATCAACCATAAAGGCAGAAAATACTCATAGATTGCTGCCACTTTGATAGAAGCATGTAGCTCCCTGACATTCACCCTTACACACTGCACAATCAACTCAGACTGGCTATAGTCTGAAATCACAACAAAAGCACAATCACAAAGCAACAATAGATTTTTGAAGCATGTAGTAATAGGTTGGGCAAACATGAGTAAATATCAAAATTCCCATAGATAAAAAAAACTTGATGTTGTTGAAAAAATTATATATACATATTTGAACTCAGAGTCCTCTAATTATCTAAAATCAGCTGTCAAACCCAAGTCACCAAAATAAAGTTTAGCTTGTTGATCAGTGTAGTTATTTAGTTTAGCGGTATGATTTAAGTTTTTCTTAAAACACAAAATTTTTAGTGAGTTTTTTTTTTTTTTTTATAGAATCATTAACTGATTACTTTCAGCAATTTGGTGATGTGTCAGACTCAATCATTATGGTGGATAACATTACAAGGCAATCTAGGTATTAGCAATAAATAGTATAGGCTAATATTTATTATATTATCACCTGCTCAATTATAAAGTATTCTAAAACATTTGTTTAAACTTCAGGGGTTTTGGATTTTTAACTTTTGTTGATCCAAATTCTGTAAGTAAAGTCCTTGCTTGTTCACAACATTTCATTTATGGAAAAAAGGTAGGGTTTAATAAAGTTTGTTTTTTAATTAGTTTTGTAATTAGCTTTGTTGAGTTTTTATGTTTTTATTTTCATTTCATTTATTAACATTATCTTTTTTATAATTGATAATATTAAAATGTTATAGCTATTGTTGATAAATTGAAAGATATAGAGCTTTTTATAAAAGGTTAATAACGAAATATTTATAAAGTTTGTTGCATCAATGATTTTTTTTATCTGTTATCAATATTTTTTTGTAAATTTTAATTATAATATATTTCTTTTTTTATGTTGATTGTTCTTTGTTGACTAAATAACATTAATGCTGGTCTTAAATATATATATATATATATGTGCCTAACAACAAATCAATATTATAAAAAAATATTATAAGGAGAGAAATATGCAAAAGTACTTTGTTATGCTTTAATTTCCAATGGTTTTACAACTTCAAAATTGTTTTCAGTGCTAAGCTTCTTAAGGCTAATCATTATTGACATTAACATTACACTCTATGTGATGACTATAAAAGAAATGATGACATAAATTTTTTGTTTGCAAAAATTTTGGTTTAAAGTTTATTCTATTGTTGTCTGTGTTTAGTAAACTTTTTTAATTTTTATTTGTTATCTTTCTACAATATTCTCAACTATATTTCCACCTATAATTATAAATCATATTTTGACTGAATCATGATAAAAGATAAAATTTTATATTGAATGTTTGTAAGTATCAATAACATTTAGTTAAACACATGTTTTGCATATGCTTAACTTAATTATCATTAACTAATGTTTTCCATGGTTTGCAACAGGTTTTCACAAAGAAAGCTGTTCCTAAAGGTCCAAATCAAAAGAACATTTTACATTCAATGGTTTCTCTTTGTTTTAAGTTTTTTTTAATCTATATTTAAAAATTTATAATTTTTTAAAAAGTAAATGATTATTTAATTTTTTAAATAGAGAGATTTTATAACTTAATTTAAATTTGTTATCTTAATTAGTATTGTCATATATTATTGAAAGAAAAAAGGTAACTTATAATAATATATTGTTTTATGTTGTTTTGAGTTTTTTTTTTATTTAGATTAAAGTTATTATTAATTTGTTAAGTCAAAAAGTTAAAAATTAAACTTGAATTACAAAATAAATAATTTCTTTTTATATATAAAAGTGCATTATAACTTAGTATGAAATAAATTGTTTCTTGGCAAAAACTTTACTGTTTAAAGTAAAATATCTTATTAATAAAACTTTTTAAATTGTCTTTTTTTGGTGACACTTGTATAACCCAGAGTCATCTAGTATCAGTTAAATTTATCTAGAATCAACCAGAGTTAACCTATATAGGTTGCAAGTTGACTTATTGATATATTGGAAACAATAAAATTGTATGTTTAGATTGAATATATTTTTTTGATTAATATATAGTTTTTTTATTTACTGATTATAATAATCTTTTTTTTTTGTTATTAGAAAATGTGAAATACTTTAAAAAGAAATAAAATCCAAGAAACTTAAAAACCTTCTTGGATTTTATTTCTTTTTAAAGTATTAAGGTTAGAAGGTTAATTATTAAGTATAAAGGTTAGAAGGTTAATTTTTTTTTAATGATTCTGTAAAACATATATTAAAATTTAATCAATTCTTCAAATATATTATTATGTAATACTATTAAATACCTTGAACATTGGGTTAAATAATATTAATTAATACTTCAAACATTGCATTAAGCAAAAGTAATTTATACTTTAAACCTGGCATTAAGTATCTAGCAAAGTAACAGCTGTTGAAGCAGCAGAAAGAGTTTAACCTTTGTATAACATTTGTGAGCTGCATTTAGTTAATTAGCAGAATTAAATGCTTGTTAGCTTACAGTTTGCTAACTTAAGATAATTTAATTTTCATTTTTACTCTGTTCACAATCCGTGTAATAAGAGCAAACGTTTTTTTAAGGTGTTCTTAGTGTTTTCTAGAAAAATAATAAAATAAGAATTTTTTTTTTTCTGTGTCTTGAGGTTCCAATAAAGCTTTGTATATAAAGGAAGTTTGTTGAAACTTATATATAGCACTTGGTCATTTGAACACAAAATTCACTGGTTTTCTTAATCTATTAAAAACTTGATCTTTAGATTGAAGTTAAAACTGTTCAAATCCATTCTACAAAAGATAACAAGATTGATATGAATGATGGTCAAGTCCAAGGTAAACTTGATTTGTTTTTTTTTTATTTTGTTTAGTTTTTTAATTTTGTTTTTAACTAAAGTTCTATGCTAAAAGTAGAAGGTAAAGAGTTATTAAAATAAATTAAACTTTCAATAAATCTTATGTGTTGCTAATGAAAAATGAGCTCTTTAAAAAAAGCTTTTAACATGTTTAAGTCTTTTTGATGGCGTACCATCACTAAGTTATTAAAATTTTAGATTACTAAAATTTCAAGGATTTGTTAGTTTGAGTTTGAAATTTGATAAATTTGAAAGACTTGATTAAACATGATAATCAAGTTTCTCAATCAAGTTTGTCAAGTTTAACCTCAATTGTTTTAAGATTTACACAATATTAAAAACTTGCTAAGTTATGAACTTGTGATTAAGGAATACTTGATATCAATTATCAAGTATTCATTTTTGTTGAAAGACTAAAAAGAAAAATGAAAAAAAAGTTCTAAATCTGAAGCTTAGAAGCAGCTGGCCAAAATTATTTTGCAAAGAAGGATATAAAATGTTCAGTTTACCTCCTTTTATGCCAAAAATTCTCATTATTTTTGTCCCATTTAAAGATGATATACCGTCAACCGGGGCTACTTTACTTCATATTTTATGGTTATTTCACTGAAGTTAAATTTAAGCTTAATAAAAAGTTTTCTTTATAAAATAAATTGATTTTTCAAATTTTAAAATATTGTTATAACTACTTTATAAAGAAAAGAAAGAAAATTTTAAGATTTAATATGCACTGAGTGAGGTTTTAAAATTGGTGCAAAGTATCCATAATAAGAGGGTTACTTTGCACCAATTTAAAAAAATATGTTTTTTAAGTTAACAAAAAATATTCATATTGCGGAAAAGGCTGATTTAAATATAAAGTTAAGTTCAACAATTTTATAAAACGCTTCTTTAAATAATTAAAATACTTTATGTGTTTAAAAATATGGTCTTTAAACACTAAAAAAAAAAAAAGCCCTGAAAGTTAATTTAATTATGAGATTATATTCAGTAGTTTCACAAAGCAGTTTATTAAATAAGTTTAACATTTTCTTTTAAATAAACAAACATCAAAAACAAAATAAAAACAAAATCCAAAAATAGGCCATCTCATAAATAAAATAACTGAATATAGTTAATAATATAATTTGAAAACTGTTTAACTTTTCTATCTACTTTGTTTAAGTAGCAGCTCACCGTAAATCTCAAAACCAACTGAGTTAATTGAAAACCAAAATCACTCATGACTCATGGCTTCAATATTTGAAACAAAAGACTCTTCTTCAAATCTTGAAAATATAAGCTGTTTACCTGGTCTCATCAAATGTTTTTGGTTTAACTTATTAATTATTGTCTTTCTTGGTATATTCAATTGTTTAGCAGCTATACGTGTACTTAGTGTTCCTTTTTTTTATTAAATCCAAACATAGTTTTAGTGTTTCAGTTGAATAATTTTTGTAACTAAGAGCTTCTATCTTCCTTACCATCCTTAAAAAGAACTTGTATCTGTTAGCAAGATTTTAAACCACAAAGTGCTTAAAAATATATAGTCAGAGGTTGCTTTTCACCACTTTCTTAGCTTGTGCAAAGCAGCCACTTTTTGGTTAAAAAATGACACATTTTGAACAGCACTTTCATAAATAATAATCTAATTTAATTTTTTTTTGCATAATTTAAACTGCTGATAGTTTCTTCGCATAAAAAAAACTAAACTTTGCTTAAATTGATTAAGTTCTCGTGCAGAAACACGCCACTTTGAAAGGAGGAAAAAGTTTGTAAAAAAAAAAGGCTTCCATAAATATTAAAAAAACATCACTAAAGATGACAGCATCATTCAAAATTAATTCCGAAAATTGAAGAAAATGGTTAGGCTTAGGGCCCAACAAACAAACAAAAAAAACCAAATATATATTTAAAAATTAACATTGTTATTAGAGCTAGTGAACTACAAAAACTTTTCAAAATCGGTGCAAAGTAACCCCTGTAGGAGTAAAGTAGCTCCCGTTGACGGTAACTCACTTTGTGTGTAGGAGTTTATTAACAAGGTTTTTTTACAAGCTTTAAGATTGCTTAATATTGTGGAGTTTGTAAACTTAAAGAAAAACTTGTCTTTAAAAGTGTGTTAAATTTGATTTTCTAATTTGCAATACTTGATTTTTTTTTTATAAAGTTTATCAAGTTTATTGTGTTTTACTGTTAAAAAGTTTAGTTATGCTATTTTCTTACATTTTAAATAAGTTCTGCAAGAAGCAGTTATCTAAAAACAAGAAAAACTTTAAATGGAATTATCAAGTATAGAAATATAATGATCTAGACAAGAGATCACCTCATTAGGGCCTTTTACTGCAAAATGTTCTGCATACAAATACATTTTTGTTAAATTATTTACATTGCCAGGAATACACAAGTTATGTATTCAGAATTGTCTCTTATAGTTCTCTTGTCCAAAACCAGTTAAAGGCAGTGACAGGATTTTTTTCAAAATCCATACAAATTACTGTAGTGTCTTGACTTAGCTTTTGCATCTGAAGTGGACTCTGTGACCTGAACATTTAATACATCAGCTTTCCTAATGTAAAACTCATGCTGTGTTTTCAGGTCATATAATAAAATATTGTTATTTGCTAGTTCAGAAGCCTTTATTTCAGCAATTAATCTCTCACATCTATTGCAAATGGCAGAATGAGGAAAACCAAATTTAATATTGAACTCAAAGTTAAAAATAATATGGTACAACCAGTATTTGCATGTCTCTTGCGGGTCAGGATTGGTGTAAATTAACAAATTATGCATTTCAGCAATTGTTGGAGAGGCATCAAGGTATTTCTTATGCAGATTTTTGATCTGCTGGAGTGACCTTCATGTGCAGGAAACATTCTTATGTGGTCGCAAACATGCTTTCGAACATCTTTTTATGATTACTATGTTTACCGCATCCATCTGCAAAACTAACAGAAATATTAAGTACTTTTCTTTTTATTCTTGGATCTTTTATGCCATGCATAATGAGAAATGCTGCTTTGGATATGAATATAGAATAAGAAAAGCTGCTTCGCTCTTTAGCATCTTCTTTTCTTGGCCTTCTACATATTCCAATATCAGGATTTACACTTATACACCCACGAATGTTCACATTTTGAGTCTTAAAATCCTTAAAAGAAGTAAAGGCTGTAAACATTCTTTCACTCTCATCTTCAGCAAGTTTTTTCAAGCATTTACAACAACATTCCACTATTAAAAACTCCTTTGATGGCTTGATCTTGTTACCATAGGATGTGTGTACTTCTCCTGAAAAGAATTGTTTTTTTTATCATTAATTTTATAATATTGGACTCAGTAATAAATTTTCTTAATACCAAATATTAATAAATTACTAATAAAAACAAGACAAAAAAGCAAATTTGTAATATAAAATCATGATACTAAAAGTCATAAGTTAAGACAATACCAACTAAGTAGTGAGATATAAACATTGATCTAAAAATACTTAACATTGTAACTAACAGTCAAGTAGAAGTCTAACAGTAACTGGCTGACTGTCCTAGATCTAACAGCCTAGGCATTCATAATCTAGAAATCTAGATCTCTTTCTGATCGGATTCATGACCTAGATTTTTTCTGAATTTAAATACAAGTGCTTAAAACTTACATTATAAATGAAATTATTACCTTTAATGTTAGCCAATTTTATTTCATTTCTTTTCCATTTTGATGGTAATAATCTTTTTTTTTTTTACCCTTGGTTGATTTTCATCCATTTGCACAGTTTTTTCTGTACGTCAATGTTTTAGGTTTAGAATATAAAACCAGCAGACCAAATGGAGCAAAATGACTTGATAAGCGAAATTAAAAACTTTTAGCACTGAAACATTGGACTTATTTACTTTTTGTTCTTAAAAGTTGGTGTTTCCATTTTTTGGTTTGCTTAAAAAAGGGAACTTAGGTACATGATTAAGCTTCCATATTTAAACAGTACATACAGCTTAACTGGAAAAGTAGCAATGGCTGTTTGATTTGATTTTGACAAAAATTTGACTTAAGTACATTTAGCACTTAAGTCTTCAGTTGTTAACTTAAAATTGAGCTTAAGCAGTTCTAATGCTATGTGTTTGTTTATGTTTGCACAGTCAAGATCTTTGCCTCTCTGTTCCCAATATTGTAAAAATTATATTATTATTTTGATAAAAGTATAAGTATTATATTATTGGGGACAAAAGGCTTATTGTGATGATGGCTTTAAAAGCAAAAGTTTAGCCCTGTAAACAACTGTTGGATTTGTATTTAACTGTTAGCGGATATGAATTAAACAAGTTATTATACTTTTTAAGCACTTCTAAGCCATTCTAGCAATTTTTTACAATGGCAGACAGATGGATGAAAAAGGTGTAAAAAAGATAATTAAACCTAAGAAATCATCGACAACATTATTCATCTAAATAGTCTTTATCTAAAATCAGTAATAAAAGTTCAATAAACAACAAAAAAAAAAATCAGAGGAAAATGCTTAAAAAGAAAAAATGATGCAAAATAAGCAGCTTCCCAAGAATCAACACTAGCTAAATTCAGTGATTCACATTTAAACTTTCAGCAAAGTGGTACAATTTTAGGAAAAGCCAAATCAAAACAATGACAAACACTGCATCATTCCTAAAGTTTTAGCTTTATAAGTTTTGTGACCTAAAGAAGTTGCTTTTTGATTTTGGATTGGCAGCATTTATCTGTGAAAATAACTTTAATACAGCTGAAGGTAATAGATTTTCTAGGCTTCTTAACCTAGTGAATCAAAAAATGACTGTTAAGTAAAATACAAGATATTCCATGCAAAAACTATCTTTGTTATATGGCATGGTTCAAGGTGCTGCCTACAAGAGATCAATTAGTCATTCAAAAGAGTTTGTGGTATAGTATTCATTACAGAATGTGGACATACTGGAATAGTAGTATACTTTTTCTATGAATTTATTAGTGGACCAAAGAAAATCATTCACAACAACTGATCTTACTCTTTATTGGATTAATTGCTGCATGATATTTTAGTTCATTTAGAAGTTTACCTGTTTTTTAAGAAAAATCTAGATTATTGATTGGGTGATACATCTTTTTAGTAGGTATGACTTCAACAACATTTTAATAAGCTTGAAATTAGGGTTGTTAGGCGTCCGGTTTTGAACCGGACAGTCCATTATTTTAATTGTCTCTCCTGTAAAAAACAAAAATAAATACCGGACTTGAAAATGTCCGGTTATTTCAAAATTTTGGAATATCTGTTTTTCTTCATTGATTGTTTACGCATTATTTTTAAAAAAATAGCCAGAATTTATTATTTTTTTAAAATAATAAATTCTGTTTATTATTAGTGAAAGTTTATAGTTATGTATAATTATATTAAACGCAAAGGAATTTAAATTTCGAACGTTCAAATTTTAGAATTTTTATTTGATTATTGAAAGTTTGTGTAAATAATAAAATAAACGCAAACAAAAATTTATTAAAAACTGTTAAGTTTACATTTTTTTGCAATTTAAAAAAAAAAAAAACTACAAAAAGCATTCGAGACTAACATTAAATATAACTATGAAAGTAAAAAA
>QPEY01000583.1:21460-61784 GCA_014706445.1 Hydra viridissima
TACAATCACATTTTAAAACAATTAGCTATTTTAAGTGATGTACGGTTTCCGTAAACACCACATCAGAACACGCGCAGGTTTTTTCTGGTATATGTCTTAGCACCAATTTGAATATTGTGAAGCTCAATTTAAATTTTTGCATGTTAGTATTAATAAAGTTTACATCAAGAGTTATTTGATGAAGTAAATTTACTATGTAATAACATTTCATTAGATGAAGCAATTCTGAATCGAATGTTAGTATATCACTGACATTTTTCAAAATTACATCTTGCAAAGACATTTAATTAAAATATTAAAGCAATACCAAACGTTTAGATTTTTTCTGATAAAAAGATTTATAAAGATTATTTGGCTTCTGAGTTGATTTTATTTGTTGAAATTGTCAGAGCTCAACTAAAATGAGTTGTAAAAGCTCCATTAATTATGTTATCATTGTAAATAATTATGTCTCTATAATTATTTGTGGTGTTTTCATTACTTAGTAATTAATGTAAAAATGCAAGAATAAATTGAAATAAAGGGGAGAGTGGTGTACCTCTGAGTTATTTTCAAATTTGGACAAATTTAAAAAAAATACTTACAATATGATCTCTAGCAATATATTTTCTTTAACTTGATGTTATTAGTTACTCAAGGATTTTTTATTAAACATCCTGACATATTTTTTCATCCCTTTTTTTAATTTTAAAAAATAGCTTACACTACCGCCAAGGTACACTACCGGTGGTGTACCTTGGAGGTAGTTTAGTAAATTTAAGTCTTTCACTTTGGTTTAGTATTTGTCTACTCTACATTTAGGTTATCAAAGGTAATGCCAAATGATAGTTTTTCCAGCTGTCGTGCTGAACCTCCTTTCAGTTGCCACATTCCTAGAGGGATGTGGCAACTGAAAGACCATGTCTGATTTGTTTAATTCATACACAGATTTATCTTCTCTAGTAAATATTTGTGATTTTGTGTCCTTTTTCAAGTACTGAACTTTAAAAAATGTGTCAGCAACTTCTAGCACCACTGCTACAAAGTTTTTTACAGCACTTTTGCCATGATTTTTTTAAAATCTGAATCTTTCATAACCTCGAAGTCTATTTCTGACTGAGTAGATACTGTGTCATATACAGCATATACATTTTCCTCTAATTCTGTACTTTGCTCCAAGATAAAGCTCAGCTTTTTTTTCAAAAAAGGTTGTTTGTTATGAGCTTTGCCTTTCATTTGATTGCTATCTTTTTTTTTTCAATTTGAAGTGTTATGGGGCTGGAAGTTAACATGCAAGACTTTTTCTTAGGACGACCTCTTCCAGTTTGTTTTCGTGGTTGAGCTTTTGGGTAAGGTAGAATGATATCAGGAGACACAATCTAGCGTTTATCTGGTTTGCAAAAGAAGCAGGACTACAGCTAGTTATCTCAGTATTGTTTGAGGGCCCAGGTCTGCTCAAAAAGTCTTCAATATGCTTACTTTTGTTTCCAGGCTGGTCTTCAGACACAGGCTGCGGTCGATCTGTTATAATGGATGACAAGAACTCATAATCTTTGAAAGTGTTTTTATTCAGTGGATGAAGGTCACTTACTAAAAAACTGTGCGTAATGTTGTTTGGAGTAAAAGCTAAGGGAAAAGCTTGTCCAACAATTTCTGATACATCATAGATTGTTGCTGGTTTTCCAGTAATATCTGGTTTTAACATCCAATCCTTCATTTTATTGTTGTAATATGTCTTAAATGGACCAAATACACATCTGTCTAAAGGTTGCATTTTGTGACTAGTGTGTGGATGAAATGTTACCATTGTAATCCCATTATATTTTGCTAGCTGGATTGTTGGTATTGAGATTTGACTCTTATGGTTGTTAAGTAAAAGAATAGAAGGCATATAGCTACCTCCAGCATTTATTGCTCCAATCATTGTTATACTATGTCCTGGTTCACCACTAGTCACTCCGCCTACCTGCTTTTGACCTTTTTTTGCAAAGATTTTGGGAGGATTATGGACAGTGCTAACACTGGTTTCGTCAACATTCCATATGTTAAACGCTGTAATACATTGATTTTGTTCAAGCCTAAGAGCTACCTCATAGTTCTGACAAGTAAGTGCTACATTTTCCCTATTAAAAGCAGTTGAGCGCGCAAGACTTGTTGCCTTAGGCTTTCTAAGCAATAATTCTTTAGAATACTTTTTCCGGAAGAATATCAGCCACATTTTTCAGCCATCTGGTTTTTACCCCAAGATGCATCATACTTTTTTTGATTTACTTTCCCAAATTGGTAAGCCAATTTTCGAACATCTTTCAAAGTCAGTCCATAATGAAGATCAACAGCTTTCAAAATGTAATCAACTAGAAGTTTATCTTCTTCCACTGTGAAGACTTGCTTAAAGTTGTTATCTTTCTTGTAACAAAATTTGTCTAAACCTGATTCGAGGAATTTGTTTCTATGTCTTCTTAAGGTTGTTTCAGGAATGTCAAAGTGCATAAAAGCTCTGTATATAGACAGTTCATTGTTCACTATAAGTTTTACAGCTCTTTCTATGTCTTCTTTTCGTATAGGTTTTCTTTTAAATCCATTTTTATTTCTAGGCATTTTCTTAGTTTTGTGTTTTTTGGTTTTTCTGAAAATAAATGAAAAACATTAAAAGCAACCAAATATCAGTACATTTATTTTTTCATAAAGTGGAAGGACATCATAGTTTTTAAAGCATAATTGAAAATGCTTTTATCAGTATTTAATTATTTTTCATTACTAGGCTATTTACTAATAATCTTATTGCAAAAATAATTATAATGTAACAAAGAAATACACACATCTTATTACACATATTATACTAAAGAAATTCTTAATTAACAAAAATGATAATAATAATAAACTATAGCGAAATTAAAGAACTAATTTCATGACAAACTTACTCAAAATAGTATTTACAAAATCATGCAAGTGTGTACCTTGGTGGTACCACCAAGGTACACATCATTAGCTACCTCCAAGGTACACCACTAGTTTTTACTAAATCGCTACCACATATTTATAGGTTAAGAGTTAAGCAGTTTCAAACATGCATAAATGTAGCTGAAAACATGCTTAAACAAATTCTGATAATCAGTTTTAAAATAAAGTTTATACCTAGAGTTGTAGAAAAAAAAAATACACCCTAAAAAAATTACTTTTTGGTGCTGAAAACAAACTTTTATTTTTATTGCAACAATAAATGTGTTAAGCAGTGGTAAAACAACTTATTATGAGACTTTAATGGCCAATACATGCAACTAAAATTTCAGTTTGATTTCATCTTTAAAGATGGCAGCAGAATTGATGTGCCTCCAAGGTAGACACACCTCCAAGGCACACCACTCTCCCCTATATTATAGTACACAATATTATTGCATCATTTAGTTGCAAATTCTAAACTATTTCTATTTAGGAATGGATGCAAAAGTAAAGAAAATTATAATAGAAAAAGTGAAAGATTGGAAAAGATTTGCGCGTCTTACTTGTTGTTGCGATAATGTGGATGCTATTGTTGATCAAATAAATCATGATGTGAGAGGAGAAGAGAAGTCAAAAATGGAAAGTTTTCTAACAAAGCTTGTTGAACTCCACCCAAATGATTCTATAACTTATGTAAAAAAATCTCTGAAAGCTATCAAAAGGAATGATTTACTACAAGATATAGCCTCTATAGGTGCATTTCTACCTTTTCTTGTAGTTCTTACTTTTCTTTCGCCATATGATCTCCACAAATAACTAATATAGTTATGTTTATTTCATTTTCAGATGCAGAGCAGAACAAGTTTGGTAAGCTTATTTTTTTACTTTTATATTTTTTTAGATTTTTTTACTTTAATAGATTTTTATTAGTAGCAATAGTAATAATAGTTGTATATAGGCGTAGCTGAAACACTTTTTAATTTACTAAAATTAAGAAATTTATATCAGTTCTCTATTTTTATGATATGTGAAAATATGTGAAATAAATGATTTTCGTCATTCACATGATACAAATGATTCAAATGATCATTTTTATCATACAATAACTTTATATAGTTGATAATATGTAATAAAATTGCATAATTATATCATAGAACTGACACCTAGAGTCACTGAGTTATGAATCAGCTAAATTTATAAATCAGCTGAACCTGAAAGTTTGTAAATAAAAGCTCATGAGTTTGTGGACTCATTTATGTCTTCTAATTAGTGCTCATGAGTTTGTGGCCTTATTTGATTTCTGTTAGCTGCTCACTTGACTTGAAAATTGTTTGTTGTTGCTATTTTGTATTAAAGATTTGTTTTCTCAAAAGTTATTTGAAAAGTATTTATAAGCTGCATCTAAGTAGATATTATCGATTTTGGGATAAGCTACATATTCCAACTGTTCACATTGGCTATATTACCAAATAATTCAAAGTGTTAGTTCAGAAATGGGAAGGCCTTCAGAGATTAAATGAAGAAGGACAAGAAGGAAAAAAATACTTGTCTTTTCTTTAAATTCTTACCATTCATGACTCCCTCTTGCAAGCAGATCCTCTAATTTGGGTGACAAATACAGACTACCTGTAAGTAGAGATGGGTTGCTCATGAGCGATGTGTAGTTAACAACACTGCACAGTAAGGAGTCATGCTGAAGCAAGAATACAATGCTTGGTTGACTAAAGATGAAGAACAAACTTAATTTGATCTGCAAGTCTTGAATTAGCATTGCAAGCTCTACCCAGATTTCAACTAGCAACACTATTGCAGGGTCTTGCATCACTACCATTAACTGCATAAACACTGAACAAAATAGCAACTCAACTATGAAAAAGCGTTGGAAATAATTGAATTTTTGTATAGTAATGAATTACTGACTAATGCTGAGATCCGTTGTATTGCAACGTTATCCACATCTTAGCTCATGATTTGTTAAATGCTATTCCGTATTTGCATTAGTTCAATCTGTTTTCAAAAATGAAATTATATACGCATAATCATATAGCTGTTGTTAACAAAGAGTTAAGGTAAGGAGTTTTCTTAACTGTTGTTAACAAAATAATTGAAAGACTTAGTTTTGTATGAAGTTGAAAGCGTAATTGTATTAACAAAAAGCTGGCTCTGTTCAAAATGCTAGATGGAAAGATATATGGTGCTTTGCATGTCTTGCACTAGATTTGTATAATCGTGTGCTTAAACCTCTGTTTCGTATTTGGCCATTTATATGAATCTCCAGTGTTCCTTGATGCATTAGACGAGCTCCACAAAAGAGGAGCTACAAACTTGGAAAATTGCACCATGAATCATTTCTATAATGCCTGTAAGCAAACATCAACAACATCTTACTTAAGTTTATGCTCTAGAAGAACTCAGACACCAACAATCTCATCGTGTTCAAGATGGTCGTGTCAAACACATAGCTCGGATATTATAAGCTCTGTTCTGTCTTCAATGGCTCAAAACACAGCACCATCAGCTTCACCTATTCCAGATAGAAGCTCAACAAGCGTGAGTAGTTTAGAAGGCAGCTCTGGCAGTTGAACTTTATATTTTCCAATTAGGTCAGACTTAAGTTTCCTTTCCTAGTGAATATCAAGACAATTGTTGCCCTGAAACTCAGGATTCTGCGTTCAAATCTGTCATCAAATTGTTTAGAGCAATTTCATTAATGTCCCTAGCTTTTGACAGTCTCTGCAATAAAGAAAATGGCCTTGTGGTCTGAAACATTTTTATCAGAATTTTTTGTGAGTTTAAGAGTAACAACAATTTTTCACCTTTTTCTCTTCAGTGTCCTAAATGCTATGGTTCTAATGGCCTCCTAGAATGCCTTATTTTCAGTTTCAATCTTCTCTGTGTTTTCTGTGTAACTTTTTTTCAATCCAGATGAAATCAATTCCACTGTAGAATTTACAAATCGTTTCATTTACTGTTACTTGACAAGCATTTTCTCATCTCTTGCAGATGTACAATTTCTTTAATTTTTTAATGAGATTTTTGATGGTTTAATTTTTAACTCAACTGCTTTTTATTTTTTCAAAATTTATTGTAAGTTTATTTTGAAATATTATTAAATATCGTATTAAATATTTCTTGCTTTATATTGTATTCAGTGTGATACTCCTACATAATTTTAATTTACAACTTTTATTATATATCTAAATCTAAATCAAGGCTGAGGTAAAAGCTACTCATCACCTTTGAATAAATTAATTAGTGACTGTGAAATTAAAAGGAATTAAATTGTATTGAATTAAAGGAATGAACAATAGCAATCTTGTGCAAATACTTATAGAATAGGGATAGAAGACAGTTGTAATTTTATTTATTACAAATTTTTTTTGTCAAATGCAGTTGTTTAAAATCAAGATATTCAATTTGTAAACAGGATTTTAAAAAATAATAATCTAAAAATCATTTGACTAGATATTAAAAATAAATTGCTTTAACTTTGGGTCAACAACTCAAACTTTGTTGAAAAAGCAGAAAATGAAATGATAGTCGAAATAGTGAAGAAGAATCAATTCTTATGAATACAGCCATTTCTTTGTGTATCTGTGCATGTGTGTGCATTGAAAACCCATTACTTTAAAAGCTATAAAACGACAGAGCAACTTCTCCATAGCATGATAAGCCTAATTGATGTTGAACTATCTGATAAGTTTGTAGAACATATTTTGGTTGCTGCAAATGAAGTGGAAAAAGATGCTGTAAATAATTCTGAAAGAGAATATTTTCTTTGTAAACATTTCAAATATGTACGGATGAGTTTCCAAGAAGTTTTATCAAAAAATCCTCTTTTACTGTTGATTTCTGAGATTGCTGGTATTGGAAAAACATTGTTCCTTAAGAAATACGGAATAATAATAAGTAAAAAAGCAATAATAATGATAATAAAGTAATAATTATAATAAGGCTCATATCTTGTAAAGATTTCCATTTGTCTTACCATTTGTTTCGATCAACTAGTAGGTCAGCTGATGGTACCACGCAATTAAAGTAGCCCCAAATATCATTATTCCCACTGCCATCTTTTTACGACAGTAGGTAGATATAGAATAGAAATTTTTATTGAAACATCTGCTATCAATTCCCTAAGGACATCTTTATCATCTTGCAAAACTGATTTCATGTTCAGTGGTGGTAACAGCTCATGATTGTCATTTGAGTTCTTCGAGTTCAAGATGGTGATGTTGAAAAAACCCAAGTGCCTAACAATCACAGCAACTTGCTACTTGTTAAAACAGTTATAAGAAATATACAGCTGATTTTAAGATCTTGTTGCTTGATCCATAGATGGGATTTTTGATAAAAAATTATTCTGGAAAAAAAAAAGAGCTATTTTTATCATTTTCTATTTGGAATCA
The DNA here is from genome assembly GCA_014706445.1 of Hydra viridissima. Lineage (NCBI taxonomy): Eukaryota > Metazoa > Cnidaria > Hydrozoa > Anthoathecata > Hydridae > Hydra > Hydra viridissima. The sequence goes on from QPEY01000583.1 coordinate 28,786, forward strand.
CAAATTTTAAATACAATTGGTTTGACAAATGCCAATGTGAGAGTATGATAATATAATAGTTTTTTAAAATCTTTTTACCAAACAAAGTTCATAAATGTTGAATTGGGTTCAAATCTGGACTTTCTGTTTTATAATATTTAAGTTAAAAGAGAAAGGGGTGAGTGTGCATAGGGTCAGCTGGAGGTTTTTGGACGAGCTGAAGGTTTTAAACTTTAGTCCAATATATCAATAAACCATTATGCATTGATTGTTTCATCAATAAATCCTAATTTCCCAACACCATTCAAAAATATACAACCTAGACCATTTTATCTTGTTGTTTTAAATGATTGAGGTAGTTTGCATATAAAACTGGGTTATTATAATTAATAGAAAGTTCCTAATAACCCTTTTTTATGAAAACCTTTTTTTTCTTTTTCTTTAGATATATGCAAAGCACTGAAAACCCATTACCTTAAAAACAACAGAGCAACTTGTCCATAACATGATAAACCCTATTGATGTTGAACTCTCTGATAAGTTTGTAGAACTAACATTGGTTGATGCAGATGAAGTGGAAAAAGATGCTGTGAATAATTCTGAGAGAGAATATTTTCTTCGTAAGCAATCGAATTATGAACGAATAGAGTTAAAGGAAGTATTATCAAAAAATCATACTTTACTCTTAATTTCTGGGATTGCTGGTATTGGAAAAACATTGTTTCTTAAGAAATGCTTACTTGATTGGGCACAGGGTTCAATATGGGCAAGTGTAGATCTTGTATTTTTTCTGGAATGCAGACAGTTAAATCTGTTGGAGAATGTTGGCACCGTAGATGACCTACTAAAAATTTTTTACAAAATTGTTGTAAAACGCTGTAGTATTCCTCAACTAGCATCAATATTGTTTGTTGTGGATGGCTTAGATGAGTTTCTTTGGTTAGACGAACTGTTGAATCATGATTGCAAAAATCTGAGTCAATATCCAATTGTTAATACATTAGCAAATGTTTTAAATTTTGATGAAGCCAAATGCATTGTTGCTGGAAGAGTTGGTGCTATATTAAAATTCAAAACCAAGGTCCGAGATCTGAAAGATAAGTTAATCATTCAAATAATGGGTTTCAATAATGATGGAATTAATGATTATATAAAGAAAAACACAAACAAAAATGAAATTGAAAGAGTAAAAAGTGTACTTGAAGAATCTTATGCTGCAAAAGCAATGGCATCTGTGCCATTTTACCTAGCAGTAATGTGTGCAATAATTACTTCTACATCGGACAATTATTCATTTAACACAATGACGGAGTTGTATTGCTGCATTTTTTTATACTTTTTACAAAAACACATCAATAAAAATAAGGAAGCGATTTGGAAAATGATGGAAAGTGAAAGTGTTAAGCAATATATATTAAGAGTTTGTAAGATAGCTTATGAGTTGCTGATTCAGGGCAAGGTTATTTTTACGTATTCTGAGATGAAGCTTATGGTTGACTTTGATGATCATCATGACGATAAAGCATTTGGCTTTATTGAAAAAATTGAGTCACATCTTGGTTATCGGTATCAGTTTGTTCACCTCACTTTAATGGAGTTTTGTGCATCTGTACATGCTTACATTTGTTTAACTCCAAAAGAGATTATGAGAGATGAAAGAATTCGATGTTTATTACCGATGATATGTGGATTAGCTAATAAAGATTCCAGTTGTTTTGTCACTTTTATTGCCAAATTGAAGGATACAAGACAAGAAGAGCTTTCGCTGCTAAACATGATCATTGGTAAGTTAAAGTACTATTTAATGTCTTTTTCTTTTTTTTTGATTTCATGGCTTGATTGTAATACTCTTTATACTGAATCTATTCTGAGAGTTTATAAAAGTTGATTGGAAGTTTGTTTTGTTTAATATCTTCATTTTGGTCAGTCTTGTATCACTTCCTTATATAGTGGAGATTGGTGTTTTAGTTTACATATAAGTTGTGTTTACGTGTTTATGTATTGGCTATAAGAGTTATAGAAGGAAAAAAAGTAATGTGGTGTGTGAGATCAATCACAGATCTCAAACAATAATTTACTTTTGATTGAGTTATTCTTATTACTGAATGATCAGTAAAAGTAATGAGATAAAAACTTTTGAAAGGTTTTTTAGATATTTAATATGAAAGTTGAAATTTGCAAAAAGAGGTTTCATGCTTAAATTGAATTTTAAACTCACGAGATTCAAAACCGTTGTTCTACATCCCTTCAACATTTTTTTAAAAGTCGGATTATTTAATATATTGATCATCATGTATCTAGGTTGTTTGGCGCCTGCAGATTGCTGAAAAAAAATGCAATTTAAAAAATTTTTAACTACTATTTCAGCTATTTAACATGTAGCAGTTCATTATTAGGTTTGAGAAAAACCGCATTTCCCCATTCCATAAGGATTTGCATTACCACCTCGGTAAATATTTTGAGTAAGACGCACGGGTAAACTTCGGGTTTATGGTAAAGTCTATTCAGGTAAAATCCATTTTTTTAAAGAAAACTTTAATACTGGCATAACCTGAATAAAGATATACTCGGGTAAATTTGCCCGCCAATCGCAAAAGTAAAATTTAATGTTGATAACTGACGATAAGTTAATATTTGTTTTAAAACTTTTGAGATTTATGATTTTTTAAAAAGTAAAGATTTCTCTGAACAACTATCAAGTTGTTAACTTCATCCAAATCCAGCTAGACTCGGCTTTAGGGCACAGACATGAAATTCCGAATCTATGAATTTGAAACAAACTTCAAATTACAAAGTTTTAAGGATATTAAATATCCAGGTCGTTTTAGTTGTACTTTTCTTTTTCTCAGGTAACTTTTTTCAGAAAAATATGCCTTTAAGCGGTCAACAATGTTGTACAAAATGGCCGACAACTACTTTGAGCCTACCCGAGAAAAGCACTTTGACTTGGAAAAAATACAATGTTTCCTGACTCCAAAAATTTAAAACTTGAATACAACTATTTCGTCCAAGAAAATAAATTTGATTTTAAATTTTAACCATTTTTCACATTATGGCGATACAATAGCTTTTCAAATTTTACAATTTTGCAGCATTCAAAAACATTCTAACCCTAACATTTATTATTCCAAACATACACATATGCATAACAAAAACAAAGACGGTAATTTAGAGTCAATTAAAACTCTTATTTGATTACTCGAACTTTCTATGAAACATAAGTATTTCTCCAAGTGCCAAAATTACTTCATGAAAAAATTTCTAAAAAAAGTTAAAAATCGCTGCTGTCTATAGAAATTTATTGCTTCAAGCGGGAGAAACTTAATTAGACCATAAAACTATTATGTGCAAAATTTGAAAGTTCCAGGTCTTCTCGATTATATCTTATTTTAATTTAAACTTTTTACATATAATTTACTTTGAAACATAAACTTGGACGGTCACATAAATTATCTACTACAGCTTTAAGCCAACTAATACAAAAAAATGCTGGTATCTAATGTACAGTTTGAAAGCAGTTTTTCGCATGTCGTGTGTGTACAAGAACTTTCAAAATGCCTAATTTTGCAAAAAATCATGATTGTCGGAAATCTGTTTGTGTTATGGGCATGAAGAAGTGCTCACGTCAGGTGACTCAATTGTTTGCTGAAAAATCTTCAAACACCACCATACAAATTTTTATTTTAGCGATACCAAAGTGCCAATAGATAACTGTGACTCTTGTAGAACAACTCTTATGAGAAAAGCTGAAGGAAAAGATGTTGCTCTTCCACCTTTCTTTGATTTCTCTTCAGTAATAGTCAAGCCAGCAACAAGGTATCAAGATTGCAACTGTCTCATTTGCCAAGTTGGTCATGTAAAGTTGAATGAGAACAACCCTTTAAGGTACTCCAAATATGAGGAAGACAATACTCCCCAACGACGTGGTGATTGCTTGAGTCTTATTGGAAGTGGTCTGCCACATCAGTGCACTCAATTCAAATTTAGAGAGAATCTAAAACAGTTAGCTACAGCAGATCTATTGGCTGAAGAACAAATTACAACTCATAAGGTGGTCAAAATTTCACACCCATAAGGTGGTCAATCTCTCAGAGTTAAGCCAGGTATGAAATTGCACATGTTGTGATATTTAAAATTGAATTAAAGATATTTTAAAATGTTTACATATTTTAGGAAGCTCAAGAGCCAGACACCTTTTTTCCTGAGCCAAGTATCAAAACTGAAGAACTTGTGCAGGTTCAGTTGAATACAGGATTGTCAAATCTAGGCATGAAGAAATTGGCATCAACCATTAACAGAGTCAGTGGCACCAAGATTGTGGAGCCAAATTTTCCTGCTAAGTTTCAGGCCTTTGGTGCACAGGTGTCTGAATTTTTCACTCAAACCAGCATCACAGTTTTTTCAGAAAGCAATGGCAACTCCACTGACTATGTGGTTGTGGATTGCAAAGATCTTGCCCAACTTCACAATGAAGTGCTCCTTCCTCGAAGAGTTTTCCAGGGCCATGTAGTCAAGTTAGGAATTGATGGTGGTGGAGGATTTCTTAAAGTGTCACTAGGTGTCATTGAGCTGGATTCTCAGAGTTATTCAAGGTTACCACCACATAAAAAACTTTTCACTGAGAGGATAGCCAAAGACAGCAGTGTCAAGCTCCAAATGCTTGTTGCTATTTCAGAGGGATTTTCAGAAAACTTTGAAATTATGAGACAAATATTATTAATGATCACATTCAACTCAAACAACTTTGTTGTCTCATGTGACATGAAACTCGCCAACGTTATATGTGGACTGCAAAACTACGCAAGTTATCACCCTTGCTCATGGTACGACATTGAATCAAAGTATCGCTCCCAATTAGGATCGTTGAGAACAATTGGTTTACTCGTTGCCTGCCATCAAGAGTTTGTTAAGTCTGGCAAAGACATTAAGAAGGCAAAGTCTTTTGGCAACGTGGTCCATGTACCATTGCTATCTGGATCTGAAAACAAAGTCATCTTGGAACTTATACCCCCAATGGAGTTCCATCTGCTTCTTGGTGTGGTAAACCACATGTACAAAGCCTTGACAGAAGTTTGGCCTGGTGGTTTCAGATGCCCCTCAGCTATCCACATCAAATGAGAGCCATGTCATAGTAGTCAGTTTGCAGGGAGCACCGGTCACAAGCTACTCAACAATATAGACGTCCTCCAAAGGATTGCAGAGTCAGATTCTGCTTTTCAAGTTTTTGGAATTAATGATGCCCTTCGAAAGTTTAAGTCTGCGGTGACATCGAGTTTTGGAATGATCCTTGAGGATGGTTTTGCAGAAAAAATTAATCGCTTTAAAGACTCATATCTGGCAGTTATGAACATCAGTGTGACCCCAAAGGTTCATGCTGTTTTCTTCCATGTGAAGCAATTCATTGAGATGAAAAAGGTTCCATTGGGGATCTTTAGTGAGCAGGCAATAGAATCAATGTATTATCACTTTAGCTCACACTGGCAAATATACAAGCGAGTTCGCAATAATCAAAAAAATATGCAAAGAAGCTTGTTTCTTGTGTTGTGGATTACAACAGCAAGCAATTGTAAAGATTTCTAGTCTTTAGAAGAGTTTAAACAGAGATATTTACTAGTTTTTTTTTTTATTTATGAAAATCCAAAGTAAGTACAGTGTTTTAAACTTGGAAAATAAGAAAATTAAATTCTATTAATTTACTTCTTAGGGTAAAATATTTAGTTGAATTGAACAAACAAATACCAGGTTCGCATCACTTTTTTTACATACTGACATAAACATGTCACATGGAACAAATTTTCGCTTACTCGATTGTCTGGAGTGCTTCATGTCCAGACACTCTCGTTGAATACTCCAACAGTAGTCTGCCATTGTGCGTGTCTCATAGCCCATAATAGCTATTCTTCATTACTTTCAAACTTTAATGTAACCGCAAGCCATTATCGTGGCTCACGTCGCCAAGATTAACAGGCAACTCATCGGGGTGGCTAATGATGGCTTGCATCTAATACGCTTGCTTTGCTTAAATCTTTCTGTTAAAAAAGTTCCATGAAAAAACTTTGGTATTGCTCTGAGTAAAGCACTGGACAAACTGGTGAGGCCAGATCTGAGTAACTAATGTTTTGTCTTGTTTTCTTTGTATAGCAAGAAGTCTTCAATGGAAGACAGAAGTAAGAATTATCCTCATGGTGTTTTGGTTCCCGCCGTATCAAAGGGATGGTAAATGTTAGTTGCTCTGCTAGTCCATTTGTCCATTGACGAAAATTTTCGACCCATGGTTTACATACATTATGCGGGGTCCACTTATCCTGATCACTCAGTTTAACCTCAACGTAAACCAAGTAAGCTATTTTAACAAAGTCATTAATGTTCATTCTTTGATTTTGTACTATAAAAATCCCACAAATGTAACAAAATTTGTCTGGAGAACTCAAATATTTCCTTTGTATTGATGCCGTTTTATTGAACTGAGAGTAGTGATGATAATTTTAATCCAATACTAGTGATAACTCCAATGTTTTTGGGATGCTAGTGGAGGTGTACTTATGAGTGCTCCATTGACCACTTAATCCAATTACAGATGTGGTATGCTCTGATGGTTTACCGCTAAACTTTCTTTGGTGGGTTGATTTAGAGGTAAATAGTAATAGGCGTAACCTAAAATTCTTAGTAAAGCAACCAATAAGGAAAAAATCCCCATAGGCAGCCGCCGCTTTGATGGAAGCACGCAGCTTCCGTAAACTCACCTCACTCACTGCTCGGTCAACACAAACTGATCATGGTCCACAAGCACAACACCAGCCCAATCACAAAACAACAGTAGGTTTCTAAAACATGTAGAAACAGGTTGGGGAAACATGGTAAAATATTAAAGTGCCCATTGATAAAAGACTTTCTGTTTCAATAAAAAAAACTATTTATGTATTTGAACTCTGAGAGTCCTAATTACGTAAAAATAACTGTCAAACACAAGTCAGCAAGAAAGACTTTTTTCATGAACAGTGTTATTAAAAACAAAATGTAATGATAGATAAACTAAGCAAGCTGCTGATAAACGTAGAGTTATGAGTAATGTTACGGAATATTTGAGCTCTGTAGTTAAACTCTACAAGATCAAATTGAACAACCTATAACCAGCGCTCGAAATAAAGCGGTATGGGACGGGATGCCATCCCGTCACCTTTTAAAAAACTGCGAACAATCCCACTATCTTTTAAAGTGCTTGATATGAGGCGGGATGGGGTGGGATGCCGTTCTGAAACCATGTAAAAAATGCGAACCATATCATTTTTTTTTTTTGAATAATTAATATGTAAGAAAAATCAATTTATGTTAAACAACGCTATTTATGATATCTTCCTTTGAAAAAGTTAAACGGTATAATATTTTTGTTGTAATTATTGTTATTTGTGAGTAAGTGCCAACAATTAGTTATTTTTGTTTTACTGGTAACTATTCAAAATCTTCTAACATAATTTTAAATCATACGTTTTTATCTATACATTTTAGAATTCAAAAAAAGAAGCGTTGTTTTATTTTCATTTACTTTGAATTTTTTTTATTCAAAATAATAATGCGCTGTTGATTGTTAAGAGACCAAAGCCACTTACAAAAAAAACCTCTTCAAAGAAACAGTTTTTTAATTTATTTTTAATAGGTAAGTAATGTTAATCTTTATTTTTAATAGGTAAGTCTTTAATAGGTAAATCTTTATTTTTGATAGGTAAATCTTTATTTTTAATAGGTAAATCTTTACTTTTAATAAGTAAGTAATGTTAAAATCTAAACGATAATTATGTGTAAAATGTATGTCTAAGTAAATCTGAAAATTTAAGTTTTTTTTCAATTTGATACACCATTATTAATTTATGTAGTAATGTAAGGGTCGGCGAAACCGTTTTTTGAAACAAAACCTACATCCTGTCTATAAATATTGCAAAGAAAAAAATGGTATAGCCTATAACATTTGAAATAACGTTTCGGTGCATTTCGGCCATCCTTATAAAACAAAAGGCTCGTCATTTCAAGAAACCTAGTTATGGATGCATGTTCACCTATAGCCATTAAGTTCATCCATATCATTAGATAAATATAATTCATTTCGCCGAGTTTTCTGTGTGCATAGACGTTAGGAAAAAGCTCTCGTTTCATAAGTTATCAGGTGCGTATATAGAAGCTTGAGAATTACTTTCTGTCTAAAAAAAACCACAAAGTTGTTTTGTTCGCAAATGCAGACGAATCAGTATCAAACAACGTACCGATATTTTCGTAACAAAAACAAATCGTCTATTTTCTGATTTAAAGAACTAAAATCTTTGTCAGATACGATATCTGGCGCATTTTACAATCAGATCATGCATGTTCAGATAAGACATGCACCAGAAAAAATCTGCGCGTGTTCTGTTGTGGTGTTTACGGTAACCTTGCGATATTTTAAATAGCTCATTGTTTCAAAAACGTCTTTGTATTAGTGTTATTCAAAATTTACACAACTCTGTTATCAAAAGATCTACTTTTAATTGGAATGTCATCAAATCATTATATTAAGCGAGAAAAAATTTTGCATTTTCTCGTTGAAAATCCTGGTGTATCAAACAAAACAATTTCTAAAAAGTTGTAGATTGCTTTGAGAACAGTGCAGAGCGTTGTGAGATGACTTAAGGACACTGGTTCAATCAAAAGGAAATCATGATGTGGAAGAAAAAAATGTTTCTTCGACGAAATCTTGTTAAAAAAGTGAAAGATGCTTCAAGATAGAAATCCGGAGATAGCTGTTTGAACTTTAGCGAATAAATTTAAGACAAGTGCTTCCACTATACAAAGCGTGAAGAGAAATTGTGGCTAAAAATCTTATAAAAAGAAAAAATTTCCTAGTCGTGAAGAAAAGCAAGAAAATGTTGCAACCCGTCCTTTAATGCTGCGCTTTGTGACTATGGGAAGAGATTGCAGTGTTATTTAATTTCATTAAATAACACTGCAATCCATCAAGTTATCCCAAACTACATTCTATCGAAAGATATTGAACTATTGTCAAAGGAAAACTGAGGTTCAATAAAAAAGAAATCAGAAATATCTATGACTTAAAACATAAATTTGTTTTGTTTTTTTTGTTTTATAATGTTTATTATTATTTAAGTGCTAAAATCGGTAAAATTCCATTAATGGAACTTAAATTATCGTCTTTTATGAAGAAGGTTATTCTCAACGACAAATTATCCAAAAACCAAAATATTTAAGGACAGTCATTAGAGAAATTATAAAAAAAGTTAAAGACACGGGATCTCTTAGAGATAAAGTGAAAAACCTCCAAAGCTTACAAAACATGACATTAAGGGTGGAATGCATGAACAGAACTTAAGTCAAGTTCGACTTGAAATTTCAAGTTCGACTCTATCAAGTCAGATTTGAAAACTTGACTTGTGCGAATGTGTAAACGAGACTTGAAAATTTCAAGTTCGTGCTTGAGAAAGTCGAACTTAAAAAATAGTCGAGGCGTTGAATTCATCATAACATTAAATAAAAAGTTAATAACAGTAAAAAAAAAAAACGGTCTTGCTATGTATTTTTCATTACAAAAATATATTGACCTTGGCACTTTTAGTTCCAAATCCGAAGTTGAAGGTAAGCAACGGTTGGACATCTGTACCACTAAAGTGATCAAGACAATATCTCTTGATTTCTCAATTTTAATAGATTCCATTTGAATTAAAATATATGGAAATATTCTAGAAAATAAAGAATCTTATTTTGAGGCCTTTTGGGGATTATACTATAATAAAATGTATTTTTATTTATCTTTTTTCTAATGCTTCAATGGTTTTTTGTTTTACAAATACATAGAAAGCTATTTTAAACAAAATGAGTTTTCTCAATGCTACTACTAAATAATACTACATATATATATATATATATATATATATATATATATATATATATATATATATATATATATATATATATATATATATATATATATATATATATATATATATATATATACATTGTCTCAAAACGTTATCCGACCAAACATTTTTTAAAATAATTTTCCTAAAAAAGGGACTGCATTTTCGTAAAGTTAGACTTTTTTGGTAAACTCAAGATTAATAAAGATAAAAGAACATGTTTTTAAATAGATTTTATTTATTTTAATGTAAAATATAAATCATAAAGTTTTCAGTCTTAAAATAAAGGAAATTAGGTCGTTTTTTTATTGTCAAAAAAATATTCGACCAAACACATTATTTGTTTCATAATAAATTATTATATAACAAAACAATTTTTTTAATACTTTGTTGAGCCTCCCTTTGCTTGGATTACAGCTTCTTGACGTCTAGGCATTGGTTCGACTAACGATTTTGTTTCTTCTGGTTGAATCTTTTCCCAGGCTTCTTCAATTGTCACTTCTATTGCCATCTTTTTTGGAAAATGATCGATCTCCAATTTTTCGGTCTAAAATTTCCCACAAATGTTCAATGGGATTAAAGTCTAGTGATTGTGCGGGCCATTCCAAGACCTCAACGTTATTTTCAGACCACTCCTTGGTTTTATTTCAAACCACTCCTTGGTTTTATTGGCACTACGCTTAGGATCGTTATCTTGCTGAAATGTAAAATCAGATCCTAGCCGAAGTTTTCAAGCAGATGACTTCAAATTTTGCTTTAATATGGTTTTTTGTGTATTGGACCTGATCCATTATAAAATCAATAAGTTGGAGTTTTGCGTACCGGCAATCATCAGCCAAAATACATAATGAAAAAAACGTTACAAAAAGGAAACATAAAAGAAAACGAAAAAACCGATTAAAGTGTCGTTGAAAAGGATTTGTTCTTTTTAATGGCTTCAAATTAGTCTTTACTGTCAAATGGCGCAAGCATGTATTTATTCATATGCTTACACTTACTAACCAGCTCTTGCATTTTATTTAATAAATTTGCGCCTCTATAGATGGCAATTTCAGTTTTTTCATTTAAACATAGGGCTCATCTTCTTGTGTTTGGTTGATAAGGTTGGCATTTCCTGATAATACTCCATTTAATTAATGGTTTTCCGTTTTTTTCTTTTATGCGTCACACTTCCTTGGATAGTTCGGTGCCGTTTTTGTATCTTACAGTATTAAACGACTTTATGTGGTTTGCATAACGTAATTTAAAAGGTGGTTCACTTATATATTTATATTAAAAATAATTCCGAGCAATTTAGATAAAATATATATTCACTACTATATATTTTATATAAATAGTTCGGAAGGTCGGAAGAAATAACAGCTTTGTAAGGTATGTTATCTGTTAGGCAAAGTTGATTTAGGGGACAATTCAACCTGCTCATACAATTACAGGGTTTTCTTATTTTGATCTTCAATATCATCGACGATTTTTTGGTTATGTCAGTTTATTTTAGATTTTAAATTCGGCATGCAGCTGTAACTAACTTTTAACAGTGTTTCTATTGAATATCTTGTTCAAAATATGCTTTGTTGGAAAATGTTTGTTTACCAAATCAAGAAAAAGTTGACCAACTTTAGTGATGACATTTTTGCTAAATAGTGGGTTGAACCATATAATATTACGCTTTCGATTATATTTCTTTTTTGTATTATTAGGAGTATTATTATATTTTAATTTATAACTTATATTTAATGCTTCCTCACAACACTTAATCGCTTTGCCAAATATTTTCTTATTGGATGAAAGTTTTGATAATCTGCGTTCCAGTGAAATGGGTATTTACTTAACATTTGGAGGATGGTTTGATTCCTTATGAATATAGTTTATTTGATTCCCTGGCTTGCAGTAGGGTTGGTAAGTAGAATCGTTTAGGTTCAAAGTAATATCTAAGTAGTTAACGATTTTAAGGTTGCATTTAATGGTAATATTTAATCCATATTCTATAAACATTTTTGTAATTGTTTTCTTCACTCTTTCTAATTCTGCGCCACTTATATTTTCAAAAACCGCTAAACCATCGCCTCTGTAAATACCTATAAAACTTTTATTATAAACGGATGATAGCTTATCTAACAGAAATAGTCCCACTAATTCGCAAACTTCAGTCCAGTCAAATGCCCCTAATGTTACATCAAATAAACCGCATCCTTTTTTTCATCCTTGTCTCATTTCTATGAAACAGAAGAGATTTTCTAGAGTTGTATACTATTCTTTTTTCTTCAGCCGTAATACAAACGTATTTATCAGCAAAGGACATCACTATTCTCAACAGTTCTTCACTAACTGATGGATTATAATCGTTAATATCGAAAACGACGAATTTCTGCAGCTTCTTATTCTGAATACTTTTAAACCAATCTATTACGTTCTGCGTGTTTTTCCACTGATTTAGATTCAACGAGCCCCTTATATTATTGTTTATTTGTCTAAGATAGATTTGCCTTTTTTTCCCAACTCGTTTTTTGCTGATTAAAGAGAGATGAGTACAAAAAGCTAATCTCTAACTCCATTACAACAAGTTATAAAAAGGTAAACAATAATATTAGGAACAGAATTGATGCCGAAGATAAGGAAATTATGACAGGCACAGCCGAATTAAATAAGATGCATATCAATGGCGAAATTAGCGCTTTTATAACACTTTAAGATCAGAAAGAGAATTTTGTAAATAACCCTAGCGTACAGTTAATAAATCCTGCTAAAAACGAGTTGGGAAATAAAGTTATTGGACAAAACATTTGCAACCAACATCGAATAATGCTAAAAAGTGTTCCTAATTTTACATGTCTTAAAAACGAAACGAACTTTACTACCACAGCAAACAGTTCAGGAGTCTGGAATCATTGCATGCCATGACATGAGCAATCAGCTGACTGGTGACAGCACACAGGCAGAGTTTCATTGACAAGTGCCATTTTGCAGCGGACAAAACAAGTGCAACTTTTTTGGTTTGTTTCATTTTCTTAAATCTGGTCCGTGTCAACGTCACGGAAGTTTTTTAATAATTAATGGAAGTATCCAGAATATTCCAGAAGTTTTCAGAAGTTTCCAGAAGTTTCCAGAAGCATCTAGAATTCAGAAGTTTCCAGAAGAAGCATCTTGAAGCATCCATTAGCATCCAGAAATATCCAGAAACATTCAGAAGCATCCAGACGCATCCAGAAGCATCGAAAAGAAACATCTAGAATCTTCCAGAACAGGTTCACACAGGTTCATTTTACTATATAAGAGACATGTAAATCGACATGTAATTCAGTGAGTATATGGAAGTCAATCAGTCAGTATTATCAAGACAGTTTATCGAAGTGAGTTTTATCAAAGTGTTTTATTGAAGAACATCAATACAAGAAGTGAAATACAACAAGTGTTTCATTACATCAATACAGTCCACATCCAACCAAGACTTTGTGTTCCACTGAGCATTATTGTATCATCACAAGGTAAATGTAACACGGTAAGCCTTGAGAAGCGTGATTATTTGATTTTATTATTTTTATGACTTTTAGTGCAAAAATGGCTCCCGACAGTCATGGAATGGAACTAAGAAAGAAATTCATTGGCGATTACGAATGTGGAATGTCACAAAAAAGTATTTGTGATAAATATCGCGTCAAAAAATGGATCGTATCAAGACTATATTCCAAATATCGTTCTACGGGGAAGTTGGCAGCAGATAACAAAGGTGGAAGACCGCGTTCCACCACTTCTAGAGAGGATTCTATGATCGTCAGATCCGTTAAGAAGGATCCTTGGATATCATCAGTCGAGATACAAAAGCACTTAGAGCTGCCTGTATCGGACCGAACAATCAGACGACGTGCTGTTGAAGCCGGATTGTTTTCTCGACGCCCTGCAAAGAAACCGCCGATTTCACTAAAAAACCAGAAGAAAAGACTCCTGTTTGCTACATCTCATATTGACTGGAATGTGCAGAAATGGCGAACTGTCCTGTTCAGTGGTGAATCGAAGTTCAACATAATTGGGAGCGATGACATTTGCCGTGTACGTCGACCGGCCTGAAAACGCCTCGATTTACGTTACTGCCATTAGACCGTGAAGCATGGTGGAGGCAATGTAATGGTCTGGGGGTGTTTTTCTGCTAACGGTCTAGGTCCAATACATCGAAACGATGGAATAATGGACCGTTTTATGTATAGAAATATCCTGAAAGATGTTATGTTACCTTATGCTGAATGGAATATGCTAATAAAATGGGTTTTTCAGCGAGAAAACGATCCGAAACACACTGCAAAAGTAGTCAAGCAGTGGTTTCAAGACAACCACCTATCGGTGATGGATTAGCCGCCTCAATCTCCGGATCTCAACCCTATCGAGAACCTGTTGGAGATTGTCAACCGCAGAATTAATCGTGAAGGTTATAGTAATAAGGATCAACTGTTTGAACAAATCCAAAAGGCCTGGACAGCGACTCCACAAAGTTTCATTGACCACCTGATTGTATCTATGCCTCGAAAATGAAAGGCTATGATCGACAACAAAGGATTCGCCACGAAAAATTGATAGCGAAAAACAGCTTGGTCAACATTTTGTCGAGTTGCACTTGTTTTGTCCAAAAGGAAATCAACTTTTTTTAATACTTTTGATTAATTTATTAAGTTTTGTGTACAAATAATGAACTTTGTGATGAATAAAAGTTGAAGAACTTTGTCTCTAAACAGTTACATAGTTATTTCTCTAAATTGAAAAAATTCAGCACTTTTATATGAAGAAACTAAAAAAGCATTATTTGGTTGCAAATGATTTGTCCAATACTGTACTTAGATATTACTTTGAACCTAAACGATTCTACTTACCAACCCTACTGCAAGCCAGGGAATCAAATAAACTATATTCATAAGGAATCAAACCATCCTCCAAATGTTAAGTAAATACCCATTTCACTGGAACGCAGATTATCAAAACTTTCATCCAATAAGAAAATATTTGGCAAAGCGATTAAGTGTTGTGAGGAAGCATTAAATATAAGTTATAAATTAAAATATAATAATACTCCTAATAATACAAAAAAGAAATATAATCGAAAGCGTAATATTATATGGTTCAACCCACTATTTAGCAAAAATGTCATCACTAAAGTTGGTCAACTTTTTCTTGATTTGGTAAACAAACATTTTCCAACAAAGCATATTTTGAACAAGATATTCAATAGAAACACTGTTAAAAGTTAGTTACAGCTGCATGCCGAATTTAAAATCTAAAATAAACTGACATAACCAAAAAATCGTCGATGATATTGAAGATCAAAATAAGAAAACCCTGTAATTGTATGAGCAGGTTGAATTGTCCCCTAAATCAACTTTGCCTAACAGATAACATACCTTACAAAGCTGTTATTTCTTCCGACCTTCCGAACTATTTATATAAAATATATAGTAGTGAATATATATTTTATCTAAATTGCTCGGAATTATTTTTAATATAAATATATAAGTGAACCACCTTTTAAATTACGTTATGCAAACCACATAAAGTCGTTTAATACTGTAAGATACAAAAACGGCACCGAACTATCCAAGGAAGTGTGACGCATAAAAGAAAAAAACGGAAAACCATTAATTAAATGGAGTATTATCAGGAAATGCCAACCTTATCAACCAAACACAAGAAGATGAGCCCTATGTTTAAATGAAAAAACTGAAATTGCCATCTATAGAGGCGCAAATTTATTAAATAAAATGCAAGAGCTGGTTAGTAAGTGTAAGCATATGAATAAATACATGCTTGCGCCATTTGACAGTAAAGACTAATTTGAAGCCATTAAAAAGAACAAATCCTTTTCAACGACACTTTAATCGGTTTTTTCGTTTTCTTTTATGTTTCCTTTTTGTAACGTTTTNATATATATATATATATATATATATATATATATATATATATATATATATATATATATATATATATATATATATATATATATATATATATATATATATATATATATATATATATACCATTTACATAAGTAAGTATTCCAGTACATTTACATATGTAAGTATACCATTTACACATGTAAGTCAATTGAGATTACATATGAAGACAGGTCTTCTGAAGTTATTGGGCCACTTATAGATACAAAGAAGAAAACTTTTAAAAAACCATTGATTGCATCTTGCTCATTAACACAAGAAAAAGAACAAAATTTAAGGTTAAACTAAAATTTCTTAATAAAGAAAATACAAAAAAACAATACATTGAAATTCATGATTTTCATAATGAACTAATGCAAAAACAAATAGGAATAGCTGATATAAAAAAAACTCACTCCAGAAAAAGCAACAATACAAATAAAAAGAACATGAAATTAAAATGGGAATTTATCCAAAAAAAAATTTTGACTCTTAAACTTTTCATAAAGTTTTAAAAAAGCAACACAACAGAATTATTCTTTGTGAGGAATATTATTTTCAAATAATATCAGAAGCAAATTTTTTTTTGGAATGTTTCAATTTATCACTTTATTTTTTAGTGAAGTTGTGTTTTTACTAAAAATGAAATATTAAATACCACTAATAATAATACTAATTTGAAATATAAAATGTAATTCTTTTGAAATAATATTCACCATAAATATTTGCAAGTAAAGTTTTTGTTATTAGACCCCTTTGTTATTAGACCCTTTATCTATAATAAGACACAAATTTTTAAAAAAAAAATCAGTTCAAAATTTGATTTCTCTTTGTTTCTTCAAAAATATCTCTTCTGAATGATATTCTTACACCATATTCTTCATTGCTGTTCTGTAATTAATTGCCTCTAAAATAATCATTTTGTAGAAGGGCGATGTTGTGAAGCACAAAATAGGATTTTATCATAGCTATGGAATTTTGCAGTTTTGTTCGTAAGGGAATGTTAAGACAAGGGTGTTGTTTTTTTGATATACCAAAACAATATTCAACAACAACAATCAACATGTGTGTACTTCTTAAGCTGTAATTGCATTGCTTTCACTTTCATTTTTTGGTTAGAAAAAGGTGTCATTAAATATTGTACACAAGGATAGCAAGAATCACCTAAAACATGAACATGTTGGCGAGCTTCTAAAGCTTGTTTAATAGCTGAGTTAGCAAAAACACATAAATCCTAAACATTTACAGGCACAAGCAGATAAACTTTCATTTGAAGCACCTACAATGACCTGGAAATTCAAAGAAAAAAATCCCTTTTTGTTTTGATATTTTTCTGCGCGATTTCTCCACAAGGAATTATTATTGGAATATGCGTTCCATCAATTGCATCCTGGGAATCCTTGAATGTAGTAAAATCTAAATAATTGTTGATAAATATAAATATTTTCTTTATCTAAGAAAAGTTTGAAGTTTGTATGAAATAGCAAAATCAGATATCCATGAGAACTTATAATCACTTTTGCTGAGTTATCAAAGAATGAGCTTCTGTTAGAAACTTTATGTACTGTTATCTTTTGTTAGCCATTTGAATTGAAATGTTCTAAACTACTCAACAAACAGTTGACTGATTAGCTTTCAGCTCTTCAAAATCTCCTATTACTCTATAAAAGAGTTTATTCATTATTACTTGAGTATATTATCATTTGTTGGTATAAAATGTTGTTATTTAAAAACATATTATAAAATCTACAATAAGAAGGTACCATTTTCTGATACCGTCTCTTGAATATCTACTCAGTTGGAATGAACCAGTAGCATAAAACTGAAATGCAATAGCCAGTTGTTGTACAGATGAAAGAGGGCACCCTCGATTGTTAACATTGTTATTAATAATTTTATTAGCTAAATGAAAAAGGTTTCTGTGGAAAATCTGTAGCGCCTTTTAAATTCTATATCGTTGTAAACATTTAAAGGATTGGCTCTGTCAACAATAAACCTTGATATGTGATTTGTTATATTTCTTCTTTTTCTTCTTCTTAAATTCAGCTCATACCGATTCATTTTTGAACGTTTTAAAACAAGTTTTTTTAAATACCTTATATTACTGTAACTACTTCTCATGAACTCTCTTTTACTCTTTTTTCACGTATCACTTCTTTTATAACTGGAACTGTTTATAACTAAATGGAATTTAATTTTATACTGTATCACATAGACGTGCCTTAATCAACAGCCTTGTGGCATATTAGAATACAATTAGGCAACAAGGCTCTTTATTATCTTAAAAGTGTAAGGTCTTCACTGGATATTAGGACTTTATAATGCTAGGACGTTCGAAATTTTAAAATGCTAATAAATATTTCTTATGGCATCAAAATATGACGCGTTGTATGATTACATAAGAGTTACAGGATGTTTTAAAAGACACACAATTTCACAAGGTTGGTATTCAGTTTTCTGTAATGAATTCTTTGACAAATATACTTTCACAATGTAACCTTTTAAATTAATAACGTTAATATACCCAAGTACCTACTTTTGCTTGGTAAAAACTCATTTTCACATTTGCAAAGGTTTTAGTAAGTTATAAAGTAATAGTAAAGTTTTATTACGCATCAGCAAAATGATATTGGCGGTTTTTTTTTTTGTTTGTTTTTTTTTTTGTTTGGTTTGAAGATTGTTCTGTAACAGACTTGGAAAAATTACTTGAAAATTCAAAAATTCTCGTTTTTCAAGTCTGACTTCAGTTCAATATCGCTTCTTGCGTTTCGTTCAAGTCAGACTTGAGATTTGAAGTCTGACTTGAAATTTCAAGTCGGCTTCTTGCATTTGGAAAGAATTTTTGCTCTCTCTAGTCTGGTTTGAATTCAGACTTGAAAACGGTCTATTTTTGGCAGTTTTCAAGTCTGACTTGAATTGAAGTTCGCTTTATGCATTCGTTCAAGTCGCACTTCAGGTTTGAAGTTCGACTTCAAGCTTGAAGTTCGGTTCTTGCATTCCACTCTAGGTATTTAAAAAATGTGTCTGTGCGAAATTGGAAAAAAACCTCCAGTGAACTGGCCCAAGATAAAAAATAAACTGCGACTGGGACCAAAGTTTCCTCATCTTGCATTCAACGACATTTGCTAAAGGCTGGGTTAAGAGGGTGTGCTGCAATTCGAAAGCCTTTGTTACGTTGTAAAATAAAGAAAAAAGACTTAAATATACAAAATGGCAATATATATATAATTATAATAATTGGACGCAAGAAATGTTAAACCGTGTAATATACACAGATGAATCAAAATTTGAATTGTGCGGTAGTAGAAGACGACAGTATGTAAGAAGAAGGGTTGGAGAGGCTTATCGCCCTGATTATCTTAATCCAACAATCACGCTAGCTGGAGGTTCTGTTTTTGTTTGGGGTTGTATTACATCTTCTGGAGTAGGTGATTTAATCAGAATTGATGGCAAACTGACAGGAGAACACTATGTAGATACTTTAAGACATCATGCAATACAATCCGGAATGAGACTAATTGGTGATAATTTCATTCAACAACAAGACAATAATCCCAAATATTATTCCCGAGTGGCAAAAAATAATTACAGGACATGACGAGATAGTTCTTGAAGAAATGAACTGGCCTCCTCAAAATCCAGATTTGAACATTATTGAATATGTCTGTGATTATTTGGATAAAAAAAAAGGCTGAATATAACCACAAAAACTTCGAAGAATGTTTCCGAATGTTAAAAAGAGAGTGGGCTAATATTCCACAAAATTTCATTACAAATTCGCTGGTGACTCGCTTTAGTCTAGTCAAATTAGGGTCCAACCTTGACAAAATTAGGATAAAGATGAATTAGGATTTATTAGAAGCGTAATTTTATCTTCTTTAATATATCCAAAATCCACCAAAATCCATATTGGGCAAAAAAAGTTATGATTATTTTAGCTCACCTCACTTTTATTCAAATTTATTGAAGATACAAAAAAAAACCTGTCGTTTCTACTGTCAATAAGTTGTAGTAACTTATTATAAAGTTGCTTAGTCTTAATGAAATTTTGCGCAGTTATAGCCTAATGTGTAAAAATTTTAAAAAATGAAATGTGCTTTAGAAATTTTTAAATGCTGATGTCAGCAACGTTTTTACAATACTTTTTATATAGGCTAATACTTATAGTATATTAAAATACCTTTAATTAAAAACTAATTAGATATATAGTTGATATTGAGACTGAAATTAAAAAAACTTGTTTATTAGTATAACTATTTAAAAAAACAAGCATTTCTGAAATATTTCCTTTCATAATAAATATATTTTTAACTACTTTTCAATAATTTTTCATTTAAGGTTTAAATATTAGTGCTTTTTTCACTCGACTAATATAATTAGAAATAATATCAAAATTCAAACATTTTTTCAAAAATATTTCCATCTCCATCTTCACTACTTTCATATTCATTAACGCTGTCATCGATATTGACGTTAATTTTTGGTGCATTTGTGCACTCCAAACCTTAGCACTGTCCGCAGGGTATCATGCAAGTTATTCCATGACGTCGACATTTGCACTGTTTTCCACATGGTGTTTTGGTATTAATGCCGCAATTACATCTTATGATATTAAGATTTTGAGTTGGTGCAGAATCCTGAATAAAAAAATACTTAAGTTGAAAAGTTAATTAAAACTATTTTTTGGAGCTGGTTTAAAATTAGATTGTTTATTGAAAAATGAGTATTTTCAAGATCCGTTTTGAAAGTAAAATTGGCATTTGCAGTTTATTTTGCTGCTCCAGTATACGTACCTTGTCTGTCTTTATAGGTACTAAAATGTCATGTACGCTTAAAAATAATAATTAATTTGCCGCAACATAAAACAATTGATAAACTTGAAAAACTCGATATACTTGATTATCAATATCATAAACTTGAGAATCAAATTTATCAAGCTTTTAGTAACCCGTCATATTTTTTCTTCAAGTTTTACGAGTTCATATATAGCATAGCTTGACAATTTTGATAGTCAATTATTTCAACTTTAACTAATTATTAATTATATTTACTTGCATACCACTGTTAAAATAGTGAATAAGTAATTATTTTTTTTTACTTAACTTATTCGCTGCTTTCACTTTATATTACCATTATGTTTTTTTCACTCATTTAGGAAATTGAAACTTTATGAAACATTTTTTTAAAATTTTATTTCATAAATAGTAATTTATTTTTTTGCTTTAGATCCGCTAAACAATGAAAATTATAAAGGTAAGAGTTATTTATGTTTTCAAGTTGCTTCAAAAGTTTTTTATATGATATCATATAAGAAAAATGTGTTTCTGACGAGAGTGCAAGATTGAGTGTTTTAAATTACGTTACAATAGGAAGTATAACCTATTTATAGGTTTTATTTCCCTTTTCTTTTTTGTTTGTATTACAAACACAGCCGCCGAGAGAAACTTCGGCCATTTGGGAAGTTCTCGTTACGAGCCCTCATTATGATAATTCATATACCCAGGATCGCTAGAAGCGTGTTCTGGCCATTGAAAATTAAAAATGAAAATTAATTAAATCTTTTAAAAGTCAAAACTATTTAAATCTTTTAAAAATTAAAGTTAGGAAAAGTGTACAAAAAATAATGTTAAAACCTATTTCATAATAGAGCTTTGCGAGCTAGAGGTGGTAATCGATTGACAATTAATTGATTAATCGGTTTAAATAAGTTAATCGTTATCGATTAATTTTCAAACAATTAATCAAATAATTTTAAAAATCGTTTGTAAGCGTTTTAATTTTTAAAGCCGTTTTAATTTTGAAAGAAATTTGGCGTTTTTTGACAACAAACTTTTATCTCGTACCGCTGTGAAATGTAAACAAATAATATACAGCACCATCTCTCTAATTCGAGTCTCCATAGTTCGAAAACCTCCGTAATTCGATTAAATGTAAAGTCACCGTTAAATTCGCTAAGAAGAGTCAACAATCATAATTCGAAAATCTATCGATGACTTTACATTCGATTAAATGTAAAGCTTGAATTTGAGAGATATTCAAATTATAGAATGTTGACTCTTCTTAGCGCATTTCACGGTGACTTTACATTCGATTAAATGCAAAATCACCGTGAAATACGCTAAGAAGAGTCAACATTCTATAATTCGAAAATCTCTCAAATTCAAACTTTTATTTTTCCCCATAAAATTCGAGTTGGAGAGATTGTACTGTATCTTCAGTGCGATGGTACAAATAGCCTAGTCGCCATTTACAATTTTATCTAAAAAAATTCGTTCTGAAGTTTGGAAGTATTTTTTATTAGAAAATAAAGGCAATTCAATATTCAAGTGTAAACATTGTTCAGTTAAACTTAAACTCCATTCATCAACTTAAAGTTTCTTGTATCATTTAGAGCACAAACGTAAAACTTTGCCAACCAAAGTTGTTTAAAAAAAGTAAAAAGCTATGCAGTTAAGTTCTGCTGCCTACTTGCATAAAATAGGTAACAAAGCTGAAGAGGTTTTAGCTCTTTTAACAGCTGTAGATCTTATCGTTTTGCAACTTTGGCCAATAGCAAAGATATTTAAAATGGTTGAAAAGCTCAAAGACTAAAAATCCCTGATGATCGACATGCTATAAAGGTAATTGTTATGAACTATGCAAACTCGATGAAATTAAAAATTACTCGCGAGCTTCAACAAAAAAAATTTCACGGAGAAAGATTTTCGATTTCTCTTGATGAGTGGACTTCAGGTGGAACTAGAAAATACTTGTGTTTTAATGTACATTGTTCAGACAAAAGACACTTTGGTCTTGAAATGATTAGAATAAATGGTTTAATGCCTTCAAAAAGAGTAGTTATTATTGTTATTGACAAAGTGAAGGAACTCGGATTGAATTTGACCATTGATATCTTTCGATGTGTCACTGATGGTGCTTCAGTTATGAAGAAAAGGGGATAAGAAATGGGGGTTATTCACCAACTTTTCCATTCCCATGGGATTCATGTTGCAGTGTGTGATATTCTTTATAGGAAAAAAAGTTCAGCAATGGAAACATCTAAAGAAGAACTAACCAATGATGAGGATGATGAAAATGAAGAAGCTGAATCTGATCCTGATGGTAACACTGACAATGAAGAATGCTGGAATGAAGAAAATAATAGTTTTATTGATGAGGGAACCCAGTTTAATGAGGACTATGGCATTCTTATATCAAAGGTTTGTAAAACAATCAAGGTGTTTAGAAAATCACCTCTTAAAAATGATATTCTTCAAAACATTTGTAAAGCTGATTTAGGAAAAGAGCTTAAGCTTATTCTGGATATTTAAACAAGATGGATTTCTCTAATCAGTATGTTAAAACGATTCTTGGAATTACAAAGTGCTATTAGAAAAGCTCTTGTGAATATACTCCAGAACTGATTTGATTTTAAAAGATAAAGAAATAAAACAGATCTCTGATATTGTTCAGACTCTTGATATTGTAGAGCTAGATGTTTTAGTATTGGGAAATAGAGACTGTAATCTAAAACAATCTGAAAAAATTATATTGTTTTTACTACAAAATCTTAAAGAGCAAAATTCTAATATAGGTCAAAATTTATTTACTGTTGTCTCTGAAAGAATTAATGAAAGAAGAAATTGTAATATTGTTAGTTTACTTTGCAATTTAGATAATCCAGTTGACTATAAACCAGATTCAGAATCACCAGATAATCTTTTAAAGTACCTAAATAAAAATGAAATTGCTCAAACAGCAAGAAAATATATGTACGCTGACTTCTACATGAGGATAACCAAAAGAATAGTGAATTAGAAGTAGCATCTTAGTTTAAATCCACTTCTAATATGGAAACAGTCAGAAAAAAAAAAATAAAGCTGAAGAACTAGCAGAAATTCGGTCACCTACAGCTTTATCAGTAGGAAGAGCTAAAGGACTAACTTGTGATTTATCCCCTCATAAAATTTTGACTTAAACGTGAAATGGCAGTACTTGAAAGCACTGGAAAAAGGCCATGCTCTTTAGAAAAGATTTACAGCGCCATGCTGAGCCTTACCCCATCTTCTATAGAAGCAGATAGAAGTTTAAGTGCTGCTGGTTTGTTTATTACTATGTTACGAACTAGGTTAAATGAGGATACTGTTAACTTATGTTTTTTAAGATCATATCTGACGAAAAAGAGAAATAAAACCTTTATGAGAAGCAATATACTTTTTGTAACTCGTAAAAATTCATTTACAAAAATTAATCAAAAATTAATCGATTAGTTTAGCTAAAGTTAATCGATTAATTTAGCTAAAGTTAATCGTTAATCATTTAATTTAGCTAAAATTAATCGTTAATCAATTAATTTAGCTAAAATTAATCGTTAATCAATTAATTTAGCTAAAATTAATCGTTAATCAATTAATTTAGCTAAAATTAATCGTTAATCGATTAAATCAAAATATTGACTAATTTACCACCCCTATTGCGAGCCATTCGATTCGCAACTGTCACTGCAATTGTGCAAAATTGCCTTATTGGAATTATGTTTGGAAACAGCACATCCAGTTTGTTTTTTTTTAATTTCATTTAATAATTCAATGGGCTCAGGAAAATAGTTTTGTATATTGGCATCATAAATTGATTTTAAATGTAGTATTTCATCTCTAAGATGATCATCGATGTCATTTTCATACATCTTTTTTTGCAACTTTTCACACTTATTTTATTTTTTTTGATCATTTAAGTTACGGAACAACCATAATGCATTGAATAAAGGATCTCGTTCCTTTGCTGCATTATATCTTATTGTCATATTTCTACTGATGCTATTCATGAAAAGATTTAAAATATTAATTCTAAATTCTTCTGTCGGCGGCCTTTTCAACTCGTGTGCTGTTTTTTTCTTTTAGTATATTTTTTTTCCTGAAAATTCTGTGTTTATCTGTAAGCATGTGCCCAATAATCTACATTCATTTAAAATGGTATTCCAACGATCTCTATAATTTTATTTAAATCAACAAGAAGACTTGACAAAGTGGTTATTTCCACATCAAATGTTGTATTGCGAGCTTGTAAAACAGTACTTCTGTAATTTATAGCTGCATATTTTTCCCGGTACTAAGCATTCAATTGATTCCATACATTTTTTTTTTTTCCGTTAAGATCTGATCGAGTTTCTGACGTTAAGTTTAATTCTAAAACAGAGTCTATTGCTATTCTAATTTTATTAATTTTTTCAGCAAATGGTTTAACACTTTCAAGTATTGCAGACCAGCGTGTATTTGACAGTGTGCAAGGAACATTCAGTATTATTTTTTAATATTTCCGATTTTTGTGGGCTGCTACAAAATATATTGTACAATTTTTGTATAGTGCCGAAAAATCATACAACTTTAATACAACATTCTGCTGCATGAATACCATATTACTTAATAGTAAGACATGCATAAGAAGAAAATATTGCCAATGGATTAATTTGCAAAATGCGAGCTTGTGCTCCTTTATATGATCGACTCATGTTCGATCCGTTATCATATCCTTGTGCGCGACAATCACTGGTAGGAATATTATACTTTGGTAGCGTTTTAAGAATAAAATCAGCAATATCTTCTCCTGTCTTTTGATTGCAGTTAACAATCCAGGAAATCTTTCCGTAATTTTGAATTAGTTAAACTTAATAGTAACTGTAAAAAGAATTTAGTTTGTTCTATATGCTCAGAATAGGGTGTTGCGTCAACAATAAGGAAATACTTTTTCACAGTTTCTCTTTCCTCTAAAATACAAGTTATTAAGTAATCAGCACAACTTGATATAAATTCATTTTGAATGTCTACCGATAAGAAATGTTCTTGCAATCTCTGTTTTCGTTCTGTGTCTGCTTTAGGTTTTTTAAATGTTCTTCTAAAAGCGAATCATAATGACTAAAAAGTTCTGATAATCCTAGAAAATTTCCATTGTTCGAATCTCCAATCAAATGAGTAACACCCCTAAAAGGCCAACCCACGCTCAGCAAGAAACAAAATTACATATAATAACCGTTTTGATAAACCTTTCCATTTTTTTGCCTCATTTTGTATTTGACTAAGTATAAGGGAATTAATCGTGGTATTTTTTATTAATATTTTTGTAAGATTTTTCATAATCAGGTATTCTATCATAATTTTTTGTACCCTCTATCAGTCTGCCAACCATTTTCTGTACCAAAAATTGATCTTTGCTCACGAAACTTGTAAAATAAACGACAAGGAAAACAAAACCGAGCGTTTTTAGATTTGCTTTTAACTAACTAATCATGAGGAACTATTTTTTAAACGAAAGCTTAATAAATTCTTAGCCCTAAGAATTCATTAAGCTTTCGTTTAAAAAATATTCGTTTAAAAAATATTCCCTGGAATAGACTACCATGTTAATCTACAGGAAATGTTGTTGAGTGTGGTTCTGGATCTCCTAATATGGCATCTTCTATGTCTTTTGGTGTTACATATAATTTTACCACTCCAATATCGATGTCACTTCGAAAGCAGAAATTCCAACAAATTCCGTTTCATTTCTTGCACAAAATGGGTCTGCATCAATGTTTCCATTATTGCAGCAGTCATTGTTCTGCATTTTTGAAAAAAATTGTAATTTCCAAATTTACTAGTGTTCTCATGCCTCTAGAACTTTCTCCATCTCTTTTTTGTCGCTGTTTTCGTTTATCGTATCCAGATTTATGGCGAGAATTCATATTCTATATTTCAGAAACTAAAAAGCAACTCTTTTATCTATTTATACAGAATTTATAAATAAGTAACGCAAGTTAAAGTTTACGAATTATTACATTTCTTTTTATAATATTAGTAATTTAATATTAATATTTTGTATTTAAAGTAATTGTAATACTTGTGAAAAGTTTTAATTTAACACGTATTTGTTATTTACAAAATGTAAACTAAAATTAAAACGAAAGTTACACGTGTACAAAAAAACAACAGCAATTTTGTCTTAAACGAAAATTTTAAAATGCAGCATTAATGAGAAATCAAGTCATGCAATCTTAACATCTGTTAACTTTTTTTTTAAAAAAAATTAACAACAGAAAAGTTAAGAACATTGATTAAAAAAATTCGAATTTCAATTTTGACTGAAATTCCATTGAAAAAATTATAATTTTAATTTAACAAAAGATAATAGAAAGTATTAAAATAAGCATATTAAGTTAAAAACTCATATATTTTTTGTCTTTGAGATTTTTTGGGAGCTGCAAGTAAAATTTATTAAGTGATGAATAAATAAGACTTAATAAAAAAAAAAGTTTTGTATGCACACGGGGGCCCTGGGAATTTTCCCCCTCCACCTCACCCCTCTCTCGGTTGTCATGGTTAAAAATAAATATATAAATATGTATATGACAATTGTATTTATTTGCATATTATATTTATTCGCATGTCACTATGAAAGAGATAAATAAGTTCTTAAAATTTATTTTACATTACAGGTAGAATTCCCTTAAAAACATATACCCCCTTAAACACTACACGTATACACTACCAGTTCTGGGTTCTACTAATGTCAAAGAGATTATTGACCAATGATTGAAACAGTATCTCTAAACATCCTAGATGACAAATTCATTAAAAATTTTACCTCTGTTACATATTTAAAATCCTCAAAAAGAGAATGCAAATCAAACTTTTAGTGTTAAAAATGGTTCAATTTATGCATTATGACCTCCTACTGTTTAATAATTGAAACTTAAGTTTGCAATTATCATATTTCTAGATAATTTAGACTTGTTCTTATCCACCAATGTAATATTTACTAATTTACAAACTCTTAAAGATGTTTATTTTGTATTTGTTTTTGCAGTGCTATGGGTGTAGTTTTTAAGGGGTCACTAGTTTTAAAATAGGAAATCAAGCTTTTAATACAACAACAATGTATATTTTGAATTATAGGAAATATGAAAAATGTTAAGAAAAGTACAGATTTAATACAGTTTAATAAAAAAAAAGTATAGATTTATGTACAGCTTTAATAACAGCAATAAATATTTTTTGAATAACATAATATAACAAAAAAAATATGAATCCCATAAAATATTCTGAAAAAGAGACATGCAATAAACAAACATTTCACCTAAAAAAACATCTGAGTCATTAAGATTTAAAATATTTGAATCAGAACCAAAATAGAGAGGATGATGCTGCTGATGCAGGAAGAATCACTGTTGGCTTTTTGTTATTAATGCGACAAGCCATTTAAGTACATACAGATTTAAAAATGGAATGACATTGCGAACACTCTTTTAAAGATTTTGCTAGACATTTTTCTACACAAGAGCATTGCAGTTTGCAACGATAAAACAGTTCTTTTTCTTAGAGCTTTTGTTTCTTTTCTGAATCACGATTTTTTTTCTGTTTTTCTCCTTCGAGAGAAACCACTTTTGAAAGCACATCTTGAGCCTCCATATATACATCCACATTAGTGACCCTTGCTGTTTTTTGTTTAATTAACCTCCATGGGTTTAACCCGGTTTACTGAAAGTAAACCAGGCACTTCTGCTAAATTGAGGCTTTTCTCTTATGATTCCTCAATGAATGATTTTGACATTTCATACATTGATTTTCAGTATTCGGCTAAACCAAACCTTTCTTTTGTTTAGGCGACTTTGGATTGTGATCTTGGAATTGTTGCAAAGGGTCCGCCTTTAGAGGTTACACTTCTTGTTTTCTTAGGAGTAGAGGATTGTAGAGAAGCATCATCAGTTTTTTCAATATGGAGAGCTGCTTGTTCAAATTTATTCTGTTGCATATCATCAACATTAAAACCATTCTTACTTATACCAACTCTCTTAGCAGCTGCTACGATATTGGCAGCGGATGCGAAGTTGTTCCACATTGTTCCTAGGATATTCATGAACCTTTCTTGATTTATTTTCTGGAAAGAGGAAAAGAGCTCATCTCGCGTGTTATTATAATATCGATGGAGCTATTGATTTGGTGCTTGGTCTAATAGCTGTGTGACTCCATTAGTATCAGGAGGAGACACAAATAAACTGATTTGCTTTTCCATTTTACCATTTTTTAGTTAAAGAAGATCAGTATAAACATTCTCTCCATTCCTGGCTATTCTAAGTAAGCTTGTGGAGGCATATTTTACCAAATATAATGTAGTATTTAAGGGGGAAATTGTGTAGTTTTTAAGGGATTTTAGTAGCTAAAATGCTATTTTTGTTAGATTTAGTTAGCAAGCCTCCTTATATATCATACTACGCTGATTTCTGATATAATAAGAAAAAAATTTAGAACCTTTAGAATCTTTTCATCCATATAAATACAATTATGGTCCTTGTATTTAAGGGAATCTTTGAAAAAATCAGAAAATTCACTCTGCTGATTCTGACTAAATATGGCAAAACAAGGATAAGGATTTCAAGGGAAGAAAAGCCCTATAATAGAAATTTTCAAATCACAAAAAAAAAAATTCAATTAGTTGACCTGTAACGGATGTACTACATTTGAAAATTTGCGTAGTTTTTAAGGGAATTCTACCAGTACACTTTTTTTATTACTGGTTTAAGAAGTTTCTTACAAAATAAATTTTCATATATTGTGAATATTATTACCGTAAATTTATTTTGGTAAGAATTATTTTTGATTTTAAGTTATAACAAAAGTTCTTTTATGATCACTGCATTGAAAAAAGGATTCATTTATTTCTACAATTAGTTTACTCGCCGCAAGTTTAAACAAATTGATGATTCGACTAGATTCTGGCTTAAAATTTACTTTCTGTATTAGGGTTCAGGCAAGGGAAACACAAGAAGTTTTTTTGAAAAAGTTTCTAAAGCTGTATGGAAAAAGTTGAGATTTTTGTGACTTGATTTTTTTATCAATTTTGAAACAAAATTGATTCTCAGATGAAGTTTAAGGGGAGACTTGTACTAAATGGAACACAAAATTTTACTTTTTATTTGACGATTAATATTTATTTTGTGAATAACTATCGCGGAATTATTGTTTAAGAAGACAAGTTTCATATCTTAACTTATTATCCTTTAAAGTTGCAAACCATTGAGCAAATTTAACATCGTTAAAAAATGCGATAAATATGACCCGTACAAAATTGTTTAATGGTCCATTCTGTACAGCTGATGGTACTTAATAGACCAACCTTGTACTGAATGGACCAGCAGTAGATTCTTGATAAATAAAATGTTGAATTATGCACAGCAATTAGAATATATTGATATTCCCATATTGATTGATATCCTTGTGAAAACTAACCTAAAATAAATCATAATAAACAATGATGTTAAACTTGGCCAAGCTTACTTTGGACACATTTAGAGTTTCCTATAGCAAAGACCTTTTTCTTGACACTCTTTTATTTTTGAAAGTGTTTTTTAATTTAAATCAAAAAACACTTTCCAACATATAAGACAGTCAAAAAAAATCATCATTAGGGTGATAAATGGGAGCTTCAAAAAAAGAAAAGAGTATGTTGAGACAAACTATATTTTTCTAACAACGAAAATAATGTAAGTTGAAATAATTATTACAACTTCAGACGAAAGTCTGAATCAGGAAGTGAAATTACAATAATCACATACATAGATTTGCATTATCTGCACTAGTGCAGGCTATATGTGCCCAGCCGGCCTATTGTCTGCAACGGTACTAAAGCTCACTGTCTCAACTAATTTCTCCACATATTGCACACAAGTCATTAATTGATTTAATTTCTCCACAAATACTTTAATAATCTTCAATTACATTATCACATCTTTCATAATTGGTATCATTAGTTTTAGCCTCATTATCAAATGTTAGCATTGGAAACTTTAGAGAATTTGAATTGTAAGATTTTTTTCTCAGTTTCCTTAGCTGTTTACTTTTAAATTATTTTGCTTTTCATAAATGTTGTGTTCTTTTATCTTTTGCTGAAGTTGTTGATTTCAGAGAGATTCTTTGACAGGAGTATCAGTTAGAATGGAAGAAGAAAGCTTTTTGCGAGCACCTTTGCATTTTTCCAAATGAGCTTTTGCAGTAGGATAAGGGTTTATACTTTCTTACTTGCATTTTTGTTAACTTCACAATTTCTTTTTATTTCTACTGATAAATATTGAATGCCTCAGAATTTGGTTTGTTTATTTCTACAGAAACTGGATTAATATTGAGTGCCTCAGGATTGGGTCTGTTTGTAACCAGGGATTAAATAGAATCTTCATCTTTCCATCGATCTGGTTTAAATGGATTTATGCCAGATGCTGAAAAACCACTAATGATGTTAACTGGTGTTGATGCTTTTGTCCAAGCCTTTCTGGAAATTTCTGCTATGCCATAGATTTAGACAGTTTTTTCTGGATGTGATACCAACCAACAATTGATTACACGGTTATAATGGCGTTTGAAAGGTCCAGTGGCTGTAGTTTGTATGATGCATGGGATGGAATTGTTAAAAAAATGAAACCATTCTCTGATGCTAAGTCAATAAATTCAATTGATATGTGTCTCATGATTATCTAGGATTAACAGCACAGGGTTTGGCTTAGTTGGTCTAACATTTTTTATAAAATGATTAAACCACCCCTTAAAGGTTGATTCTACCATTCATCCAGATTTGTTAGCAGTGTCAATAGAACCAGGAACTGAATTCCTTAGAAAGAAATCTTTAAAAGGGACGCATGGAAAAATGTTGAATGCTGTTAATGATGACCCACTTGCATTTACTGCATTTTACATTGTTACCAATATACCTTGTTCAGCACTTGTAACAGAGTCAACTTCTTCCAGCTAAAACATGCTCTGGCACTTAAATAGTAGTGATGCCAGTCTCGTCAACATTCCAAATGTTATTTGGTGAAAACTTGTATTTGGTCAAAACACTATGCAGATTATTATAAAATAGATCCAGATTAAGTTTATTAAAAGCTGACATTCAACCAATTGAAACTGCCTCTGGTTTTCTTATTACAAGTTCTGGATGACGTATTAAATAGGATCTAAACCAATCAATACCAGCACGTTTATTTATTTCCCATGGTTTAATGCAACCTAAATTTGAATGTGGAAATTTCTTCTCAAGTTTCAGAGCATACTCAAGTGTTAGTGCTCGTAGTTTATGAGGACTTAACCTATATTTTCATTTTTAAAGAAACTAAATAATATTGAACAATTTTATTTTCTTTTGATACTGAAAATACTTTCATAGAACTGTTATTATATGGAATACATTATAAATTATTCAAGCTTCTTTAGTTCTCCTTTTAAGAGTTGAACGTTTGACTTTAAATATCTTAGCAGCTTTTCTTTTAGATAAAGTTTTTGTCAAAACGTTCTCAATTGCTTGGATCATATTATTTGGATTCTAATCTCCCTTTACTGCTGTTGCTTTCCTTTGTCTCATAATGCTTCTGAAACAAAAAATGAATAAAAATTGTATATAACTTTATCATAAAAATTACTTTTCCTTGTTATTTTTTTCATATTAGATATATAAAAGCTTAAATCTAGAATAATGCTTATATTTTAAAATCTAATTTATTTTTTGACAACTTTAGTGATGTAAGTTGAATAAACTACATTGGGTAATACTTTATCCGTAATTTTTTATATTACTTTCTTAAGGATTTTGATAGAAAAACTCAAAATTTTCTTAACTACGTTAACTTGAACCTGAAAACTTTTTCCAACATTAAAAAACTCACATAAAGGAGAGATATAAAAAACACTTTTTATCTAGATATATCATATATAATAAATGAAACATCTAGATATATTTTTACTATTATGATAACAAATTATTGAAGTTATAAAATAAATTCTAGCTACAAAATACATTGGAAAGTAATTTAGCTACAAAAAAATTAACAACTTAAAGTAATATTTCACTTTTTATGAAATATAAAATTTTAAATAGAAATATGTTAAAACAAAACTTACTACCTTACTAAGTAGGGTAAGGTTGCTAATATTGTACCGATGCCTATATTGTACTTTTAACATAACTCGTTATTTTTACAACCCACAAAAAATTTTTTAATTTATTTTTTATCTTTGCTGAATGAAATTAAGTAGTCAACTGTTTTTTTTTTTGTCATCCAACTGCATTAAGGCCAGAATAAGCTCTTGTTGGTTTGTTATTGGAGATTTCTTATTTTAGGTTTTTATGGCTAAGCGTATTTCACTAAAAAAAGTAGAAGATATGATTTGTTCAGTGTATTTATGTTAAAGCATAATTTATCTAAATTCAAAATAAA
>QPEY01000583.1:88183-110318 GCA_014706445.1 Hydra viridissima
CGGTTGGTTGCGACGTCGCGCCGACTATCAAATCCACGTTGGCTCGATGTCGGTTGCCGACCATCGGCCAACGAATTTTTCGACGTTGATCCAACGTTGGGCCAATGTCTATGTGCTATCTGGGTGGGATAGTATGAGATTCTAACAAAATCATTAAATACCTAACTGATTTATTAGGCTTAATTCTTATCTAATGTTTTGAAACTGGCTAAAAAGTCTCAATCAGATTAGCGTTTTAATAAAAACATTCTATCACTGGCATTTTGTTCCATCACAAACAATTTAATATGAATTTTAAAATGTGCATGCGTAAACGGGGTACGTTAGCCCACTTGGCCAACGTGCCTCGTTTGTGCTGGGTCAACCTGCCCCATCGCCATGTTTAGAGTAAAAATTACTTTTTTCTTAACCCATCAATAGATACTGTGTAACATTGTATATTAAAATAATCCTCAGGCTTTAAACTTCAAACAAGATACTTACCTATAGCACTACTGTCGAAGACTGGTGAACACAACCACATCAAGCAAACTGTTCAAAATATACTTCAGCTTATCCGAAATCAATAAAAAGATACAACACTGGCAACTGTGCTCAGATATCAGTGATACTTCTGAGGAATGAGGGGAGGAGTGCAGTCGACCTTCTCCTTGATTCCTTGCGCGGCGAAGCGCATAGTCATAGAACTAACTCAAAAGGCCCATCCTGCCCCTAGGGTTAGAGTGCCCCGGTCTACCCTATTATTATTGCTATTGTTAAAAGTGACAGTAATAATTTAATTATTGTAAAGGAGCATGTTGAAAGTGACATTTATTATTTAATTATTATAAATGGGTTTTGTTAAATGTGACATTTGTAACTTAATTATTATTATTGTTAATGGTTAGTTAACTGGTGCGTGCTCTCCACACACCTCTTTTTTATTATATATTCTGTTGGTAGAGTAGCATAAGCACTCTTCTATTTTGTGCCAGTTAAATAAAATAGTCTCTCCAAAGTAAGATGATCAGTTTTCATTCCTCGAGATTTTACATGGCGTCCAATAAAAAATTATGAAGAGATACCAAATTAAAAGATTAAAGAAAAAAGGTTATCAAGAGTTAAGAAAAGTTTGAGGTGTTGTACATTGAAGTAATTTGAGTATCCTATTTGTGATTTGTTTGGAAAGATTTGATAGAATAAGCATTTAATTGTTGAAGTGTTGATTGTGATGAAGTTTTTATTCTGAGTTGTTGTACATATTCATCTTAAAATGGCTGCGGCATTAGGAAGGAAAGTAGCGAGAAGGAGATCTTTACGAGTAAGTTTTGGAAACTTGTTGAGCGAAATAAGAGAATAATAAGAGAGTGAGGAGTTTAACCATGCCAAACTAATAGGTCTAAAAAATAATTTAAGCGAGAGTTACGAGAGATTAAGCAATATTAATGAAGAAATATTAAGTAATTTTGATCAAGAGGATACTGAAAATGACAATATGGAGAAAGAAAAGTTTGAGGTGTTGTACATTGAAGTAATTTGAGTAAGCTATTTGTGATAAAACGTTGGTTGAACATAAAATGATAAGTTTTTTCTCATCTTCGGATAAAATACTTTTAAATACATAAAGACAACTCAACTTCAGTTCCGCATCAGTAAATTTCTCTATGAAGTTCTTTTCATGTGAAAATTCTTGCGCAGTTAAACCTTCGCTTAGATAAATGCTCCATTCTTTTTCATTGATTAATTTTTTTAACTCTTCTGTTATCGAAGCCTGAGCTTCAAAGAAGCATTCCCTAAATGTTTTTTCTTGACGACGACAAGAAGAAAAAATTGTAATAGTTAATTGTTATATTTCATTACGGTTAATAATTGTACTTATGTCACAACAGTTGCGTCAGATATTTTATATTACGCCCTAGAGTATTCTGAAAATGTGTAAGATTAGTTGAGTTTTATCATGTGTTGATGGCTGGAGTGACACTAAAATTGAAAAGTTTAAAAATAAATGAAGAAGATGAAGATTCTGTTAAAAGTTTAAATCAAACAAAGAGTACTTTACTTTAGTCAGAATTACTAGTTTTTAATGGGATTTCCGTGGACAGGGAAAGTTTCCGGGACCAATTTAATTTATCAATTCATAGGCATGAAGCTTTAAGTAATGTAGATTGACTTAGCTATCTAAAAAAATATTTGTCTGGCCAAGCATTGGCTACTATTTCAGGACTTTCAGTTAGTTCAGAAAATTATAGAGGCAATTGAAATCTTGACTAACAGATATAGGAATACACAAGTTTTAGTTTCAGCACATATAGACTCTTTATTAAAATTATAGAAAATTAAAGATTTCAATGATCTTGAAGAGTTAAGGAAACGTTGAATTATTATACAGAGCTGCGTACGTAATCTTAGATCCCTAAATATAGAAACAACAACATACGGTTGTTTATTAATTTCTATCCTTAAGGTGGAAAACCCCTGATTTTTTTTTTTTTGAGTAAATATCAATATTTTATAAATTTAACTTCATATACATAAAGTAAATAACAAAATTAAATGAAAAAAACAACAAAAAAATTTTTTTGGGTGAAATGGTAGCTGTAGCAGGTGCCAAAAACACCAAAATATTGAAAGATCCCGGCCAATGTATCTAAAGATGTACACAATTTTAGCAAAATCTTTTTTGCATACTTGTTCTAACAAGGTAGTTCTGTGATATGAACGAAGCAGATTTTTCATAATAATTTTTAATAGGCTAATATATTGGACCGAAGTACTTGTAAAAAATTTGACCGAATTTTATGACTTTGTTGACCTATTTAAGGACTGGATTCAATTTTTAAAAAAATCTGTCACGTTTAAATCACAGAAGACAATCAAACAAATTCATACTTAAAATTCTAGCTTAACACCACTTTTAGTTATTTAGATATGCTGGCTGGCATCTTAAAAACTCTTCATCTGAGAAAAACAGCTTTTAAAAATGCTAACATAAAAAATTTCAAAATAATGTAAAAAAATATGCAAATCTGAATATAATAAAAAAAGTTAAATCTTAAAATGCACTAGTTTGATATAGGTTTTGCTCTTTTTCAAGAGATTTGTCATATCGACTCTTCTTTTTTCCACGAACTACTTGTCTGCGTTTCTCTGCTAATTCTGTGTTTTTATATATGGCTAAGTATAATCGCTTTCAATTAATTTTCTAACATCCTTCTAACAAATACTTTCCAGGTCTTTAATTCATTTTTTCTAAAACTAAAATACTAGCTTGTCTACCAATGTTAAAATGGGCAACTGCACCAAAAGAGCAACAGCAATAACATTGGGCACATGGTCTGGAAAAGAATTTAAAATAAGATTACTCTTCAAGTCTTTTAATTCTTAAGCAGCATCCATCATAGTGTCTTCAGCTACAGATTTTACTGCATTAGTTAGTTTTATAACAACTTTACTATAATTATTAGCAGCCATTGGTTTAGGCATGCCCATTAATGAGACAAATCTTGAGAATCCAGAATACCCTTGACCACATGATCTCATAGCATATACAGCCCTGGTGTTAATATCAAAACTTTTTTGTATATTCAATGTTGAGGTATAATATTCTCTTGAATAATCACATACACAGCAGTTAACATAAAGACAAGACGCTAGACCTTTTCTCTTGTTTTCATTTTCAGAGCGAAACAACATAGATGACATACATTCTGGACATCTAAGGGTAGAAAATGCAGAATTTAGTATTTTTAAATCTATAAAACGGTATCCAGTAATTATATTACTACATAACTTTGGTCTTGATGACGAATTTTTTTTTATTTTTCTAGCAGAAGCACATATTTCATCAGAATTAATAAAGTTAAAATTAACTGGTTTCTCCATATTTACATTTACATCTTCAACACTTGTTGTAACATTTATGCTCATATCTACAATATTCGATTCCATATTTACATCCATATCAACATTATTTATAACTAAGTTCTTTTTTACATTATATATTTTTTTCCTTTTATTATTTTTAGCTCTTTGCTTAACTCTGCAAGCCTTAGCCATTGTAGAAGATTTATGATATATTTATGAGCTTTCCAGTAACTGTTTTTATACTCAAGTTGTTTTGAACAATGGAAAATACAACTTACTTGATAAGATACATTTTTCATATAAAAAAATAGGATTTTGGACTATTTTTTAGTAAAGGCAAAAAATATTGCCGTTGTTATGGCGGTTGTTAAGGAAGCTTAAAATACTGGGGTTCAATAAAATCTATTTTAATGAAGATCTATAGCGAATTTTCAAAAATGGTTTTCATATGGTGAATCTCTGATAAATTTTACACAAAACAAGAAAATAATATTTTTTTCAAAAACTTCATATTTCTGAGTGGTTTTCCACCTTAAGGAGATTCTGCCAGATGAGCTTTTGATTTTAATTTCTAGAAAGTTTGCCGGAGACTCGTGGACTTAAGATAGACTTTATAAATTTTACAAGCATAGGAGTGTTGTGCCAAATATCTTTTAAAATCAAGTTATGATAAAAATGAACAAAAAACTTTCAAACACGATTCTTTAAACAAAAATGTATAACAAAATTATTTTCATAGTTGTAGAAACAAAAATAACTTTACAACATCAGGTTTTCATACACAAAATAAAAAAGGGCACCAGAACAATAACTTTTGCAATGTGTATATTGTTCAGAAAACCATAATCCATGTCATTGTTTAAAGCTTCCAAATTTAGACTCAAGAATTGAAATTCTAAAAAAGCAAAAGAGATTTCGCCCGTTTAAAATTAGGTCATATCTTAAAATTTTGTATTTCTAACTATTCATGTTTTCAATGCAATTGGAAACACCACTTTTCTATTTGCAATAAGAAGCAAACCCAAACTAGCGCAACTCTTGTAGGTGTATCTAAGAGCATTTCACTACAGGCAGCAAAGGCTAAGTTTTTTAATTCAGAGAGTGATTGTGGAATATTCAGAATATTATTCAGATACCAAAGATGTATGTGAAAGATTGAAGCTGAAAACAATTAGGTTAGAAGCTATAATAATAAAAACAACCGGTCAATTTAACAATTCTAGGATTAAAAAGCTCGATGTTGTTTCACTTAAGGTAAAACAGATATGCTAATTTGTATGTGTATATCAAGGCTCTGTTGGTGCCAGTTATTTATAGCCCTTTGCAGAGATATGAGATATCGCGAACGTGCAAAAATTACCCACATATTTCAAAGTTAATTTTAGCTGATTATGATGATGGTTCTAAAGAATATCCTA
This sequence comes from Hydra viridissima, assembly GCA_014706445.1. NCBI lineage: Eukaryota > Metazoa > Cnidaria > Hydrozoa > Anthoathecata > Hydridae > Hydra > Hydra viridissima. The sequence goes on from QPEY01000583.1 coordinate 93,445, forward strand.
TTGACTTATTGGTAGAGTGTGATTTTTACCATAAATTTATGACAGGTAAAGATATTAGAGGGGTTGAAGGCTGTCTTTTTGCTACTACCTGCGTTCTAGGTTGGGTATTAAGTGGCCCAATGCCTACAGTAAGAAATGTAAATGAGAAAGTAATCATGAATTCACGGGTTGATGCTAATTTAATAGAGTGAGGAATTTGTGCGCAGTGAGTTAGATGAACTAAGGAGTGATTTAAAATAATTTTGGAGTGTGGAGAAAATGAAGTCTACTAATGAGTGTTTGGTGCATAAATACGAAAATGATATCATACGTAATGGTGAGAGATACGCAACTAATTTTCCTTTTAAACAAGATCATGATTGTTTACCAGATAACGACAAATTTTGCGAGATTAGACTGAATAGATTAAAGAGGCAATTGAATGATGAGAATTTGTTAAGTGATTATGAGGTCATTTTTAAAGAATACAAAATGAATAAAATTATTGAAAGAGTTCCTGAAAATAAAATTGCTAAGGAATCAGAAAAAACACACAACCAAGCACACAGGCCAGTTATAAGAACAGATTAGAAAACTACTAAAATAAGAGTAGCATTTAATGCATCCTGTTCTAACAATCGATTGTCCTTGAATCGTTGTCTTTATTCAGGCCCAAATCTATTATCCAAAATATTTGATTTGCTACTGCGATTCCGAATAAATTATACTGCCATATTAGCAGATATTAAACAAGTTTTCTTAAATGTAGAAATTTTTAGTGAGCACAAAGATAATTTAAGATTTCTCTGGTGTAAAATTGTTGATGCAGAACAGAACTCAGAATTGATTATTTATAGGTTTTAAGAGTAGATTTTGGACTGACTAGTAGCTCCCTTTTTTTAAATGGAACAATTAGACATCACATCAAAAAATATGAAAAACCTAATGGCGAGTTTGTAAAAATATTCGTTGAAGATTTATACGTAGATGATGTCACATCTGGAACGGAAAGTGTAACGAAGGGTATAGTGTTTTATAAAAAATCAAAAAACAATTATTTCTGAAGGCGGTTTCAATTTAAGGAAATAGATAACAAAAAGTCAAGAGTTACAAAACTATTATATTTTAATGAGAAAATAATAAGAAATAAGGAAATAAAAAAACTCAATAAGCAATTTTGATGATAGTACTTACCAAGAAACAGAATTGGGTAAAAGTGATCATGAGTATAAAAGAGTTTTAGGAATTGAATGGGACTCAAAAATGTTGAATTTATTCTCCAATTTAAAGACTTTATATAAATGTTTTGTGAACTTAAAATAAAAAAAAGGAATATCTTAAAAATTTCGGCATCAATTTACGATCCTTTAGGAATGTTTCGCCGATAACAGCCGAACTAAAAACAACTTTTCAAATTTTGTGTAAAGATAAAATGGCGAGGGATGCGATTGTGAGAGAGAGAGATTGAGTTTAAGTGGAAAGAATTATTTAGAAATGTTGAGGAGTTGAGTGTTTTAAGAGTAAAGAGATTTGCATTTGTTAGAGTAGAGGAGAGAATAATTTCGGCAGAGTTACATGGATTTTGTGATAGCTTAAGAGAGATATATTGTGCAGATGTTTATCTTAGAGTTAAGACGATTGTTTCTGTGAGAGTATTTTTATGACTGCCAAAACAAAAATTAAGCCAGTGAATGAGTTGTCTGTTGCTTAATTAGAACTGTTAAGTTGTTTGCTAATGACCAAATGAGTAAGAGAACTGAAAAGAGTAATAGAAAATTGAGTAATTATTAGAAATCTTAGTTGTTGGACAGGTTCTGAAGTAGCTTTACGTTGGATTAAAGGGAAAGAGAAAACTTTCAAACCTTGGGTGGAAAATCGTGTAGTTGTGAAAAGGAAAGAGGTTAATAGGAAAACACAGAGACATGTAGCAGGATTTCCAGCAGATGTTCTAAGTCATATGTTTCGTTTGAAGCTAATGAGAGATAGTTGGTTATCTGAACCTAAACTTTTATGTAAGGGTGAGGTTGAAGCAAGATTGTTTGATGGTGAGAAAAGTTTGAATATGGACGAAGTTCTGATTGAGTCGAAGGGTGTAGATAGGATAAATAAGAGTCAGAATTATGTAAATATTGTTGAGTTTGTGAGTAAATGTAATACCGTCAAGCAACACAAAGCATTCAGTTTGATGGTGTATCTCGCCATCGTGTTTTTTGAAGTGTTCATTGGAAAAGAAAAAACGCAGCAATTGCATTTTGTTATCGACTGGATCATGATGGTTTCACCATTGTGCATAAACACGATAATTGCCTTGACAAAAAGAACATTTATTAGCAAAAGAACTACTTTTTCACAATAAATAATGAAAAATGTGATGTTGTAAAAATGAAAAAGTTGTTTTCAAATGTTGTTCTATATCTTTTCAAATATTTCGTCTTCTCAATCTCCGTGTTGCCGACCGAGTTCGGATTTACAGCTTAACTACGAAGATAATATTTCTTCGGACGGATTTGTATAGCAAGTATTATATATGCCGTACCAGCAAACGTTGCAATGCTTTTCTCAACATTTGTTACAAATTTGCTGCATGCAGCATAAATAAAAACGATTTTGAAGCCTTCGCCAAAAGTTCCTGATCGCATTTCGAAGATCTTTGTTGTTGATGTATTACTCGAGGTTGTAACGCATGTTGCAGATGACGAAATCCTTAAATTTGTTTGGATTTTTTTCCTAACGAAGTTTCATTTTGAGAAAGAGCTTTAAAATTTTGATTTCTTTTTTTTGAGTGCGTCTCGACGTATCCAGTATTTGTTATCCATAATTATGGGCCATTCTATAACAGCTTCAATTTCCAATAAACGCGTTTCGACAAAAGTTTCGTCAGCAACAAAATCAAGCGAATCGAGTTGCAATTCGTCTTTTTCTTCGTCCAAAGTTTGAAGGAATTTTGATTCGAATGCATGAAAAACAAAAAGACAAAAACCATGTTTTTGCAATCGATGCATTGACGGTTTTGATTGTGAATGCGTTTGACGCGAAAATCCGATGAAAAAATTTCAAGAGGTAGTATGAGTGGGAACTTTGAATGTCTATCTATGTGCAATGACAACAAATCAGTGCCGAAATGTCTTTTTTTTTCTTTTTCGGTTTTTATATTTCTTTTTCGCCATTACTCCTTTGAATTGTCGTTGAAGCTTTGAATATACTCTTTCGAAAAAATTTCGTGTTTGCAAAGATGCTCCATAACTTATGTTATAATCAGAAACAAAAAAACAATGCAATTATTTTTATTTGTTTATTTGTTGATTAAAATGTCAAAATTGATGTAATTTTGTCAAAATTGATGTAATTTTCGTGAGTTTTGCCATCGTTTTTATCTGAAAGTTGTCAAACGGACGTGACTATTTTTGTGTTCGCTCTCGCACATGCTGTAAACAAATATCTGACCTGCGTCACGCTTTCAGCAGTTCCAATTATATTCATTGTCGACGAATGTTTTGCAAACAAAGCACCAAGTGAAAGCAAATGTTTTTGAAGAAAATTGCGCGTTCATTCTTTTTTTTTTACTTATGAAACCTATTAAAATAATGAATGGCAGCTCGATTGCTCGCTTTTAATTGGACAAAAGAACGGGTTGTTTTTCATTTCTTCTCAAGTTGTCTAATTTTTTTTCCAATACCAGTAATTTTTTGACAGCTTCAACAATTCTGGAATCTACAACAGATTTTGATTTTCCTTTCATCGGAAACTTCTTTGTCATTTATGTTTTCTTCAATTTGCTTAAGTAACATCATTTTTTCAAACCCTTCATTGATTTCTTCTTTAAAAGATCTTTTCAATTGTTTTCTTGTTTTGCTAAAAAAAATTTAACGTTATTTCTTTTCATTTTATCAATATTTCGACACCATTCTTCAAACCAACTTTTCTTTTTGTCGAACTAATCCCCTTCATTTTTTCGTTTTAGATGAGCCCACATTTTAAAATCCTGTACCACTTCTCGTGCGACTTTTTGCGTACGATATAATAATCGACGGCTTCCAATTGACTTTCTTGAAATGTCAGTTTTCTTCCCAACTTTTTCCAATCTTTTCCTATTCGCGAAGCAATAGAACCAAAAACTGAGCGAAAACTTTGTTCTATTTTTTGCCTAAATTGAAATATATTATAAAAAAAGGATTTTCATTATATGTTTTCCAATATTTTTTGAATAATATTTCCACCAATTCTTTTTCTTCGTTTACCATAACTTTGTTGGACATTTCTTTGTTCAACATTTCTTCTTACATTTCGTTGTTGCTTACCAAACAAATGACTTTTATTTTGATTTTTTTTTTAACGATTTTGTCGACATTCGTAACCATGTTGCAGGTAGTTTCAGCCAAGTTGGGATAATCAACCTTCTAAGAGGACGGCTTTTTTGTATTTGTATTCTTTTTCTTTTTGTTTGCTGCTTTCTTTTAAATCGATTTTTTTCGAATTACTTGGTAAGAAACTATGGGGTTTTTATACGCTTGAAACGTTGAAACGAATGCCTTTTCAATAAAAATAAAAAAATGGTGCTGTTCTTAACTCTTTAGTGGATAAATTTCAAAATTTAAACAAGAGCAGATGTTCGTAGGGAATTTTCTTCGAACAAATGACGTGTGCTCGAAAACAACGGATATATGGACAGGTAAAACAACATGAAAAAGCTATAAAGAGGCAATCTTTGCAAATCAAAACCTATTTCGATATTGAAGAAGAAACGTTTATGAAGTGCGTGGACGCGAAAATGAACGTTTTTTTGACGGGAAGTGCGGAAAGCGGTGAGAAAATTTTGTGAATTGCAGAATGATCTTCATCAAAGGATTTGCGGTCAGCCTGATTGAAGGAGCGACGCTGCTTTCTTTAGGCGGTATTGGAAACGGCTGACAAAAGGATGCTGGTTTCGTGAAGTAGGTTAGCGAAAAAACACAAGAAACGTGGCAAGCAATCCAACTTTTTGTTCGTGGACAAACTTAGCATGTTGGATTCGGATTAAATGGACTTGTTGAACAGCGTGTTGAAAATGGCGAGAGAAAACGATAAACCTTTCGGAGGAGTGCTGACTATTGTTTCGGGAGATTTTAATCAGTTGCCACCGGTGAGCGGAAAGTACTGCTTCGAATTCGAGACGTGGAAAGAAATGAAACTCTAAATGATCAAATTGAAAGCGTCTCAGTGGCAAAATAATGAAGCGTTTGTTTGCATGCTTAACGAAATGCGATGGGCGTGTTGAGTAAAAAAAACGAGCGTTGGCTCAATTCTCGCTTCACGATCAATCCCCATCTCAATGTTCCTCGTCTTTACCTTAAAAACGCTTAATGCGCCGCTTTTAATCGCTTCAAGCTGGATCAGATTTGAGAACCACTGCAAGTCTTTAGAGAAAGGGATTTTAACGCTAAAGCCCATTCGTTTCAAGTCCCCCATGTTTTGGAAGTGAAAGTTGGCGCTCTCGTCATGGTGACCAAATACATTGACGAGTCTTAAGTTACCGTTTGTTTGGGGGTTGTAACGAAAATTGACAAAAAGTGCGTTTTTGTTTTCCTTAAGGACTACGAAAAAGAGGTGGAGATTAAAAGATATGAAAAACCGGATTGCGACGGCGATACGGTGGTCGCGGTGGTTTTCTGCCTAAATACAATGGATTTATATCCCTGACGCGAAACAAGAAGTGTACGTTAGTCCGGGAGCAAGGAAATCAATTGAGTCAGCCAAACGTTCGGCGAGACGGGCAAAAAATGCGAAAGTTTGTAAAGACCTTTTACGAGAACAAGTTTTTCGAATCCAATCTGTTTTCGTGCTTTCCAAGACGCATTACGTCGAGTGCACCTTAAAAGTGGATCATTGCGTGGGAACGGAATACGATGCGGACGACAAATATAATAAAATTCGAATCCAAACTTTCAAAACTCCCGTTTATCCCGTAAACAACCCGACAACCGTTTTCGAATACCGAAAGACCATGCCCGACAAAAGCAATAAGTTTAAAAAGTTTGTCGCAAAAGAAGAATGCAAAGAAGTCAACCTTTTGTCTGCGAAAAAGACAAACGTTGAAGATCTATTTGAAAGGAAAAGAAGACTTTTTGTTGCACGCTTGCTCGATGCTGACGCGGAAACATCGTTTTTATTACGAAAGAGCCGAGGCTCGCTTGCAAAAGATGCAACAGTTTCCAAAATGCACTCATTTTTTCACCCATTTAAAAAAACCTTACGTCGCACTGCGAAAGATTTTACAAGTAAACCTCGTCTCGGTTTTCGCCCTTAAAGTTTTATAATGAAAGCAGAGCGTTTTTGGGCAACAGCCGTGTCAACCTTCCGTTTTTAGTAACTTTTGACACTAAAACCGAACTTGTCAAACACGAACAAGAGAAGGTCACGCTCACCACCAGAAAGTTGGGAACGCAAAAGTACTTTTGTCACACGTTTTCTCTATCTGCACTCATCCTCCCTTAGCTATTTCATTGTTCGGTTGTTTGGCCGTGTCTTGGTATTACGAAAACACCGAACCGAGCATGTTGCGGTGTCCATGATTTGTAGAGAAGAGTTTGAATCTGCCGCGAATAAAAAGCCCTCTGTTCAACACGTCGCCTGGCGACTGGGTTGGCTCGGGCGGCTTAACTCAAATGCTTCGCAAACGCGTCGAGAGTTTTCTACGCTTAAAATAGAAAAAGTCAAGACGTGGTTGTTTAGAGACATCAGTTTGATCGGCATGTTTGATCTAAGAGCGAACACACTGAAAAGGCTGGTAGGAAAAGAATTTGGGAATTTGAAAGAAGACCTGCTCGTTCCCGCTTTGCTCAACGACGTTTTGAGTGCTTTGGAAGAATGCTTTAGGTAAAATTGGGCGATCAACGACGAGGACACGTTGGAAATACTTTTCATATCCGCGGAAGCGGGGTGGGGCGTTTTGCTGCTTTTATAACGTCACATTTTAAACACCATAAAGGAAACGCCTCTCAGTCTGAAAAACCCTAGATTGATTTGAAAACCGCCTATCAACCGTAAATCAACATGGTGAAAGTGTACCAAGTGGACAGTCTCGAAACCAATTTTTTTTTTTAACGTCATGATGAGAAAAGTGTACTGTGTTGCTTGCAAAGAAGAAAACCTGGATCGAGCGAAGTATTTACCGTTGGTGACAACGCTACAAAACCAGCGTTTAGCGAACAGCACGGCAAGCTGATCACCCTGTTTTCGGATCACGATGTCGTCGATCAACGCCATTAGACCGGAAAGATCATTTGTCTAGCTCACAACAGCTGCAACCGGAACGGCACGCGAATTGCTTTCTCCAAAATCAACTTTTACGTTCAAAACTCGTGGTTCGACAACGAAGTGTTGAGATTAAGCTCTTCATTCAGAAAATACTTTAGTTTTTGCGACGACGGGAATAAAAACGAAGCAAGTGCATCGCGTTTTTCAAAGAAAAAAATGTCGTTCCCAAAAGTTTCGATCAATTCAAAGAACTGAGCGTGCTTTACTTTATATTTAGATCAACGATGAGGGATTGGATTGTGTGTACAAAGAGTATTCTATGGTCGAGCTCTTTGCAACAATTGTTTAAGCAAAATCAAATTAATCGAAAAAGAAACGCTTAAAATTGCACCCGCCAACGATAACGTAAGAAAACTGTGGAAACGCTGATAACGATGCTGAAAATATACGCAATGAAGGACACGGTGAGTTTTGGCGCCGTACTGATCAATTTTTAAAGCAAGATGTTCAAAAACTGAGTTTTGAACGTGACATGATGAACGTTGTGTCCATCTTCACATTTGCGAGCTTGTTCAACGAGGCCAAATGCTATTTATATTTCTGTATGTCATTCACTTAGCTGTGCGAGCACAGACCTACAAACTGCTGATGACGTTAGAGATCTCATGACTTAAACAACCAATCAGAAAGGTACGGAAGGATGACTAAAACAGACTCCATATACATTTTCGATTATTTAGCTTAGTTTGCATTTGCAACACTTTTGAGGAAAGAAAAAATTCTTATATAAGTTAAATTCTTAGATATATTAAAAAGAAAAATTGTTATACATGTAAAACATTGTTTAACATTTTAATTTTCTGGTATTTTTCTGGTACCTATTTCTATTAACCTACTTTCACATGGCAGTTAATATAAACATTTATCAAAAATGTAACTATAAAATCTGTTTCGAAGTACTAAGGGATTAACAATACTAACAAACAAAAACAAAAAAAAAAACAAAACAAAAAATCAAATTAAGATATAAATTGCATTTTTAGCATGATGTTGTCTTGGCTTTTAGTAAATAAATAAAAGCAGTAAGTTCCATTAATGAAACTATCTATTATTCGTTTTTAACAATAGTAATAAGCCAAGCAGTCTATTATCATAAAACATCACAACAGTAACACATAACAATAGAATATTTATACCCTTGATCCTAAAATCCAGCGAAAATTACAAACCAAATTAAAATATGAAAGGCAAAATTAGAAAACCAATTTAAAGTTAACTATATTTATCTTTTTACTTAACATATAACTACATAAAAGTATATTTGTTTTTATATTCAATATTAGTTATTCAATTACTTCAAATTTAGGACATTAAAACACCCTAGATTTAAAGATCAAAGTTGCATACTCTCTCATACACATTACGCTAAACATTAACAGACATTATTATATGTTTCCAGAATAATTAAAAAAGGCTAGACAACACAACCTAGCTCTAAAGCAGTAACACCGCCTGGCGCTAAATGCTGCCAGGTCACACCTCTGCTATAAGTACACCGCTTGGCTGGCAAGGTTATCAATCTTGCTCAACATAATGCCAAGTCACACCACTTTGAAAACATGGAAACAACATAATTTAAACGTATATACAACTATAAACAAATATGGTTTTATATAACAAATATACACACATTTAATAACAGTATTAAATGACAGATATATTTATCAAAAACTATGAAAAAAAATATTATAATAATAAATAAAGATATACATACAAAATATGCTTAAAACCTACAAACAGTAAATTTTCGAAGTGAAAATCTAAAGACCATAAATTAAGAACATTAGAATATATAACATTATTTGTGTAACACTTTTCACCTACCATACCTTGAATGAGGTGTTTATCAAATTTGAAAAACAAACTACTAAATGCTCTAGGTCTTGAACATGCAACATATAGTTGACCATGAGAGAAACACGGTTTTTTGAGAAATACCCCAACTCTATCAAATGTTTGACCTTGACTTTTATAAATTGTCATTGAATAAGCCAATCTGACAGGAAACTGACAACAGTGAAGAACAAAAGGTAAATTAGAATTTGTTTGAGTCAACGGAATTCGAGGAACAAAAACCTGTTTACCACCAGAAACACCTGTCAAAATCTCTGCATCAATATAATTATTTTGAAGAGCACAAACTTTTCTTCAAGTACCATTGCATAACCCAGCTTTGAGTTCTATATTTCTAAGTAGCATAATTACACAACCAATTTTCAATTTTAAACAATGCATTTCTGTAGGAATTATATTATAGATTGCATGAATTGCTTTCCACCTCGTCCGCAAGACATTTTGTTTGGAATGTTGTTGTTGAAGTCTGCAAAACTCAATCCGTTCAACGGCATGCTTGCTAAGTCTTCGTCCATCAATACTTCTTGTTTGATGTAATCCAAGGTTTGAGGTGAACGATTTGGAAAAAGGCATTGATAATTTTAAATTCGCATAAACGAAATGGACCAAAACAAACAATTTAAAATAGTGCCCATACAATAACTTTTTGTACAAAATGGTGCATAAAACTTTTCGCTTATAACGAACCACCAACCTCTTTTCGGAGAGCAAACGATTTATTTTGTGGTGAGAAACACGCTCAACTTTTCAATATGCTTATGCATGTTTTTAAACTCTAAAAACGAGAAGTTCGTGTTTAAGAATGCGATCGATCCCAGATTCGTTATACAATGGACGCCATATTATTGAACAATCAATTCGTAAAAAACGTGGTGTGCTCTTTCGAATCTTGTGCTCTTAGAAAATAGCTGTGTTTAAATTACCAGAAAAAAAACCGGAAAAAAGAATGGATTCAAAAAGGTTTTAAAAATGACGCGTTTAAAAGTTCGTTAGAGAGCAATTTTAACTGAGATAATTTATTATAAAGGCGATTTTTAAATTGTAAAAAATATATAAGAAGTAAAAAAAAAAGTAAAAAAGACTGCTTACAAAGCGCACCAAGCTTCGCATAAAACGGTGCAGGAGTGTTGATAAGGCAAACGGTTCTAAAAAACGGTAAGGTCTGGTACGTTGTTTTTGCATGAAAAGTATTTGAGAAATTGCAAAAAATAATAAAGCTGAGAGTTTTTTTCAAGTTATTTTTCAATCCTTAGATGAAGGTATCAATTTTGAGGTAATTGAACGACGAAGTATCAATTATTGAGTTCGTGATGATCAAAGCAACGTGTTCGAAAACAACTTTGCGAGTCAAAAAGCAAAGAGAGATTTGTTCTTTGAAGCTTTGACTTCCAGATCTCTCAAAAAAGATTATCTTTGTCAATCTTCATCCGCAAACGTAAGTGTTCTTCTTCTTTGTAAGACGGATCGCTTTTATAAACAAAGAAATATCATATTTCTTTGAATCGGTCTGTCAGGCGCGAATAATCAAAAGCGTCTTCGATTCGATTGAGAGGAAAAATACTCAAGTAATATCCTTCGAACGTAAGATCCGAATGTATAAAATCTTTCAAGTTTTTGTCTGTAGCCATTTTTTTTAAACCTGTTTTTATCCTTAACTTTTAGGTAAAAAGTATAACAAAAAAATAAGGCCGTGCCAATGATGAAATAAAGAGATACCAAATCATAAATAGTGAGCGTTACGTTACCGCACTTTTCCAAAAATGTATATTTTTAAAACAAAAAATTTTTAACATAAAATGGGCGTTAAAGGCAATTGTTATTTAACAAATTATGCTTTAAAACAAATGTTGGTATCGCACCCCTTTACATAGCGCATTATCTAACTTTGGTTCATATCTTGGGTTGCCAGATTTCTTTTCTAAAAATACCAAGAAGTAACGGTTTGTCCCGGAACGTAACGGTTTGTCACGTTATTCTTGGTTCGTCTTGGTTCATAACCCCACCAAATTTTCGAGTGTGGTTAATTAATCGGGACGTCAAGTTATTCCCGGAACGTAACGTTTCAATCGGGACAATTTTTTTAAAAGTGCGGTAACGTCTTGGTTCAATCAGGACAAAAGGTGCTGTGACGTAACGTCACGTAACGTTATTTTTTTTGAATGGGGACACCGAAGCTTAGTTGGTGCGGAAGATTTGCTAAACCTGTCTTGATTGCAATCTTTCCACGGTTCGGCAGCATATAGTGCCGACCAGCAAAGGTGGATGGATTATTTTTTTTTATCCTTCCGATGTTGTTGTATTTCCATTGCGCTTTTTTTTTTTTTCTGCGTGGCTAACCGATCTTTGATCCTGAAAATGGCAGCTTCTTCGCTTTTCTTGTCCAGCTGATCTGGAGTGAAACTGCTGTACGTACACGGAGTAGAACTGAAGACCTCTTACCATTCTTTGACGTAAACGTCCAAGTTTTTTATGGCGGTGAGCTGCTAGCTCATTTGTAATTGTCTGACAAGAGTTTTCAAAGTATATATGGCTCTTTCGGTTCGATAAGCGTGTCCCTTTTTGCTGGAAAAAGTAGACAATTTGATTTTCTTTGCACCATTTTTGAAAAGAAGAGTTGAAAAACTCACTACCCTAGTCCGTTTGCAGATGAACGCGCTCGCCAAAGACTCTGTCGACGGTATCAAATACGCTTTCGAACACTTTTGTAACGGCAAGCGGTTGCAAAAGTGTTCGGCGTTTCCAGAAAAGCCATGCAGCTTCGCAAGCAGGCTTTTCTGGAAACGCCGTCTATTACAACCAAACAGCATTTGTGTCTAAAAATTCTTTGTTGATGTTGAAAATTCTCAGGTCTGCCAGATCCGCGTGAAAATGTTCTTGGATCGCGGTATCTGTCCATGTCCGTTTCGTAGGAAAAGGATTTTCTCGGCACTTTGCTCTTATCGAAATTCGTTTTGGTGCAAACTTTTTTGCTTGTGGACCAAGCTTTCAGCAAGTCTTTGACGGAAGGGAATTCAGTTTTTTCCGTATAGAAGATCGCGCAACAGATCGAGCAGCTTTTGATAGGTTTTGTTCTTGGTTTGTTTTTCATCTGTCAGATAGCAATAAATCTTTTCTCGTCGACCGGCCAAAACAAAAGATCTGCTTTTGATGTCGGTCAATTTTCCGTACTTTTGTGAACTCGAGGCAAAGTCGTTTTTTTTTTTTCTTACGAACGAGTATCGTAGAGTTTGGTTGAGTTTTCAAGTTTAAATGATTTTTGATTTTCAAAGAGTTGAAAAGGTTTGACGAAAAAGGAGTTTCTTTTTTTTGCAAGTTGATTTCGAACAAGCAAAAAAAATCTTCCAAGATGAAATGGACGTGTTTTAACTTGGAGTTAAAAAGACAAACCATCACCACAAATATGATAAAACGAGAAAAAACGTTAAACTTTCGTGTGACATTTCACTAAAGGAAGCCTCGAATTGCTAGAAGAGAGCGGCGATTTTTGCGTTTCGCGAATGAAAACTAAAAAGCAAACGCAGCTGGTAAACGTCTTGTTGATATCTGGGTGGCAAGTCTATTTAGAAAACGAAACATTGGTAGATTATAGACACGAATTCGTGTCAGGGGTTTTGTTTGAAAAAATTGTCAAAACTGTTCACGTCATTTTTTTAACTTTTGTTTGGAGTGAGATAGCATTGGTGCTTGACAAAAAAGTCTTTCATTTCTCGCAAAATTCCGCTGGCCCAAAATATGATCGAAACCAACATCGTTGGTTTTGATCATGTTTCGGGCCAGAGGAAAAATCCAGTAAGAAACGACGCAGTAAACTTTGTTGATTTGACAGCTCCTTAGTTCAACGAAGTTCAACAGGCACGGATTATACGATGTTGTGAGCCGACACAAGAATAACTGGTTTCGGCGTTTTGTTTAGAAAGAGATTCTACCGTCCGTTTTTCAGCTTTTTTCTGATACTTTCGGTTTCGGAAGGACTTATTCATTCCACACTGGCTTCGCATTTTTCGATAATCGGCAAATACCCTCCCATCAGGTCTTGAAACTCTTTTTTTATTTCCACGTTGCACAGTGGGTCAGATATCAAAAAAGCTGGTCAAAATATGAAACCGTTGAATAATTTCCCTGAAATTTCATGGCAAATATGTTTTGAGGTTACTAATTAAGAATTCGCTGAAAAAAAAAAAGAAAAACAAAATGGCGGATCCAATATGGCGGAAATATATGTTAAAAAATTGTTTAAGTTGTTCATAAATGGGTTTTAAGGGTTCTTTCAGCCCATTAATTAAGAACTTGACAAAAAAAAAAAATTCAAAAATTCAAAAACAAAGTGGTGGATCCAATATGTCCATAAATGCTAAAAAATGGATCAAATGACGGAAGATGGTGTTAAATATAGAAAAAAAACATTCTGTTCCAGTTACAATCATTTTGGTTCTTTTTAATCTTTATCTGTCTCTTTGTTGAAATCTCATTGTATTCAAAGTCTGTTTCCTCGGCATCTGCGTCAGAGTCTTCATAATCTTCTACTACAGAAACCAAGAGGGCAACAGCCTCTAGCAACAAAGCCCTCAATTTTTTGGTGTTGATTTTCGTAGATATGAAATGTAGGGGTCTGTGGTTGCCAACAATCTCTGAACAAGTCTTCCATAGTCTTAGCTCTTGAAAACTTTTGAGAAAAATTCAAACGATATTGCTTCATTAACTTATTGGTTGATTTTTGAGCATCCTTGGACAGTTGACCAATGGGTATAATGGCTGAAGAAATAATGTCTGGTCCGTGGATCAGCAATCTATGTACTGATGTTGACATGTTTTACCAGGAATATTCTTTGACTAAGTGTCTTGCAGTTGCTAAGGCGTAACTTCAAAACTTTTCAACGTAGATTTTATGTCCCTTCGAAATTGTTTGCAAAATTATATGAAAACGAAGGATTAATTCTTCGGAAGCACCAATTATCAAGGATAACGTGTGAGTGTTTTCAAAGAAACGTCGAGCGGTATTTCCGTTGTTCGTGCTGCCCAACGCTTGGTTTGGCATGTCTACTAAAATTCCTAGTTCCTGTTTGAAAGCTTTTTGGATGCTATCTTTCTTGTTGCATTTTCCTGGTTATCTTCTTCTCTAAGCGCTTACCATTTTTTCGTACTTTTTTTGTATCCCAAATGAATACAGCATTCAAAACATCGAATCCATGCGTGTAGAGTTGACAGTCCGTACTGTACATAATCAGTGGTTACCGGTCTTTTCAAAACTTCATCAACTTTATTAAATTGCTTGGAAGTTGCCTGGCAGAGATAACACCGTTGCGCAGATTTTGTGTTGGTGATAACATTGCATACTTTACCTTCTAACATGGTCATACTTAAACTGTATTGAATGAAAACATTTTTCATATGAATGGTTGTTTTCAATTGTTGGAGTTCTTCGATCTGTTTGTCAAAATGTGTTTTCTCATTTAAAATAGTTTCCTCGGTTTCCTTTGTATATCGCAATTTCAGAGGTCTGTAAAAGAGGGTTGAAATGGCTTCGGATTACTCCATAAAAGATTTTCCTTTTTCGTTTCTTGATTTACACCTACAAGTTGCAATAGAACAAGCGAAGTAAAAAATAAATTTGCATCTGATATATTCGGATCTTCAAAAGTCATTTTTTAAATGCTTTGTCCGGATGTTCCGTCAAAGCCCCACTTACAAATCAAAGTCATTTTCAATATTTCTGAATCACTCTTATATGTAACACTACTAGAAAACACGGGTTCTGGGACAAAACCATTTTTTCTCTCCGTTCTGAATTTTTTTGATAATCGCGGGTTGAAAACATTTTTTGATAATCTAGGAGGATGATAAAAGATATTTTTTCATGATGTGAAAAAGCATCATGAGAAGTGAGAATGAATATGATTCAACAAGTGGTGATGAGCCATTAGCATGTATAGCATCAAGACCAGTTGAGAATGCTAATGACTACTAGAAAACACGGGTTCTGGGACAAAACCATTTTTAGGGTATGTCTGGCCATAAAATTTTCTATCGACCATGTTTCTGGTATAAAACAATTTTTCATGACGTGATTTTCTGACACAAAACCATTTTTAGGGTATGTCTGGCCATAAAATTTTCTATCGACCATGTTTCTGGTATAAAACAATTTTTCATGACGATGACGTAATGAAAAAGGTTTAATTTTTGCAAAGGTGTTTGAATCTTGCGCGAAGTTATGCGTAATAATATGCTTGTCCGAGAAGAAGGTTAAAGCTTCCGGATTGACCGACTTGAGCGTCGCCGGAGTTGAGAGTGACGACGAGCCTTCTTCCGGCTGCGACGCTTGGCATGGAGTCTGCATTTGCAAAATTTCTGTAAAAGGAGATGATGGTGGTGGATCCGATGGTGGAGTTTGATTGTAACAGCAGTCCAGTCGATGTGTTGTTGAATGAGGATACGTTTGATCCGTTCCAAGAAGACAAATAAAAATCTTCCAATCCAGACGAGGAAAAGATGCATTTGCTGTTATTGTCATATCCAGAAAAAGTGGTGTAATTGTTTGTATTATAAGGTGTCCAAGGACTGAGAACGGTTCCGTTTCCAGGAGGTAAATTGCCGTCGTACATTCTGACTCTCGATTCCCACCAGCTTCCAGAAGCGCCGATGATGTGCATCCTGATGTATTTTAGAAAAACTCCATTTCCTTTTCCATTTGTGTCAAGCAAAACATATTCGTTTCCGTAAGTGGTGTTTAAATATCTGAAGGTCTTGCAGTAAAGTTTGAAAAGAGGGATGGAGGCAGGAATGGAGGCAAGAGTGGAAATAAACGGTTGAATCCAGTAAGTGATTGTGGAGGTATTTTTGTTGACCAATTGGATGCTGATGTTTGTCCTGAACGGCATGTCAAGAGTAAAATATCCTCCCAACGAAGTGTTGCTCAAAACGTTGCATCCTTGCAAAGAATTGGCGTAAAAAGGTCCACCGATGGGTGAAAAAAGCAAGTCGCAAGCAAGCCCAGTGTTGTCCACTCCACTCCCTTCTGTGGTTTCTGAATAATTTCCAACGTTAATCTCACCATCTGTAAATATTCGAATGAAAACATTTCCAGGAAAAGTTCCACTGAGAGCCAACCACAACCTTCTAAGAACTCCAGGTCCGTCAGAGTAAGTGAAAACTGTTGTCGTGGCGGCTGATGCTATTGTTTGCGATTTTAATCCCAAGGACGAAAATCCTGAATTGGGAACAAGCCCTAAAAAGTTGGATTTTTGCAACAAAACGTCTGCGTAACTTTTTGTCGCTGCGTCTTGCGTGTTTGAAGGGTCGAGCACATTGATCAGTTTATGCGAATTCAAATCCAAGTCCGCTGTACCAACTGAAGTTCCTCCGCCTGTCGAATGCGTGTCGACGTAATTTTTTGTGGCGGCGTCGTGCGAGTTGGTTGGTTCTGCCAGGTTGATGATTTTTTGAGAGTTAAAATCAATGTCTGAAGTGATGGTGCTGGATCCATCCGTTTTGACATAAACGTTGCTTGTTGAGTCATATGTAAGGTTGTCGAGATAAACGCTGAACTCGTTTCTGTTGAATTTGTCAATCATTTTTTAAAAGGACAAAAATTTTTTTTAGATCCTTTAGATCCGTTGAAAATCTTCGATTTTTAAATTCGGAAGTGATTACCAAAGGGTGTTGACAACGTCTTGAAAGCTGTTTCCCTCGTCACATTTTTTCAAGACGTAAAGACACAAGTGACCACAATAAGACGTGTTTCCAAATTG
>QPEY01000584.1:34586-59182 GCA_014706445.1 Hydra viridissima
ATAGAGATTCGAATTATGGAAAGTTAAACAAAAGAGTTTCTTAAGCGCATGTCACGGTGACTTTACATTTAGTCGAATTACGGAGGTTTTCGAATTAAGGAGATTCGAATTAGAGAGATTGTACTGTAATTTTTTTAATCACAAAGATATTATTGTATTATTTTTACGTTTTTATGAAATTCAGTGTTACGAAAGCGGATGTTTTATAACATTTACCCCCTGTCCCTTTTTACTAAGCAAAACTCTCGTAATGCCAAAAAAGAAAATATTTGTTTAACTAATTCTGCCAACAAATCCTTCTTCGGCATCTATGCAAGTTCTAAAGAAATGAACGAAAAATAAAAGGTATGACGCCAGATTTTAACGCACCTTTTTAATTAAACTTTTTGAGTTTCATGACATTTTTTATGGATTGTTTTTGAAAAATCCCAATGACTGTTTTTCTTGTGTTTTTAAAATAATGTATATTGTTAGAGTAGTTCTTGATATCCATTTTTGATATTAAATTAGAATTTTTTCTCAAAATTACGGTTTTAAAACTTAAATCTTAATAGAAATACACGGCAAACACAAATGTACAGGCTGAAGATTTCAGTAGTTGACCAATTGAGGCGCTTCTCTTCATCAAAAGTAGATTTATAGCGAAATTATTTAATAAGATTTGAGTAATTTTTTCTAACATTTCCTATAACCTACATCTAAATAATGATACTTTTATTAAGTATTAAGATATTATTTCTGTAAGTTGTTAATGTTGAGAGTTTTAGTTTGCATCTTTCTTACACACCCGTAATAGTTGTCAATAGTGAAAGAAAAGTCGACAAAGGAGGGCACTACTTTAATTGACTGCTTAATAAATATGCGCTGACTTAAAACTGGTCAAACACTAATGCGTGGTCAATTACCAATGCATTCACCCAATATCATACTATATATTTTCACGTACAGGTGAAGTTAAGTCATATAACGACGCTTGAAGCTAAGCCTCGATAATAAATCATTACATTTTAATACTGGACACGATTAATAACAAACACAGAATCAAAAATCTTTATTTCTTTAATTTCATATTTCGCTTCGGAATAAATAAGGATTGTCTAATATTCTTATACATTAAGATAACTTGCTTTTTCATATATTTACATAAAAGCAGAACAAGCGAAAGAACTCTCAGTATCAACATGAAAAATCTGATGAGTTATTCAGCGGATGGATAAAAGAATGTTTGAAAATTCAAAATAACCAATAGCTTCTTTTATGGACTGGGTGATTTTCATGAGCCTCAACCAACTTCGAGATTGCAATATAGATCATTTTAAAATCTTTACTTTCAAATAGAAAGTTTTTTATTACTATTCATTATGTTTAAGGTGATGAACCAATTCAGTCAGAAAGCTCCGACTTCTTAATTAATACGTCATTAAGCATGCTTTTATTGACTAATATCCAGTTTCATAATACTGGACTCGGCAAGTTTTCGAGTTTCATCATCTTGATGTTCTTCAGCAAGCTTTAATGATTCTCTTAACGCATTTCTGGCCCTTACAAGATCCCCTGAAAATATATTTATACATGTTTAGAGATATAGTATTACAAATAATATAGTTTAGCAGCATTTAAGCCTACCTTGATGCATAAGAATGTGTCCTAAATTATACTTGTACGTAGCAAGATTTTCAGGCGCAGTTTCAGTCGCAATTCGAATTGCTTTCTCAGCTAAGCGAATAGCTTTATTGTAACGTCCTTTTTCATCATAGACTGTAGCTAAGTCATTCGCCAAAACGGATGTCTATTAAAAAAAATTTTTTTTTTTGTTTTTGCGCTGAGTTAAATAAAATTCGACGCCCAATCGGTCACATAAAGGAACTAATATTCTTTATCGCATTTTGACTACACCTGTAACCTCATCATGGCTTACCTGCTCATGAGTAGGTCCGAGGACGTTCCTACAGATATTAAGCGCTTTTGAAAATGCACGTTCAGATTCATCAAGTAGGCCAGCACCTTTTGTATATGTACCGTATTCAGTTAAAACCATCCCATACAAAGTTATCCTAAAAACATATTAAAACTAGTTTCTGTAACTATTTCACTTAACTATTTAGAAGACCATTAAAAAGTTGATTAAAAATGGACCTGCAAATAATTTATAAATAATTTTTACCTTTAGTATGCAGGACTACTATAGTTAAATCTAAGAACGTTATACCTTTCGTACGCGGGACTATCAGGTTCTGAATAAACGTCTTGAACAGATATTTTTCGCTCAAGATTTTCGATACAAAACTTAAACCTATCCATAGCTTCTTTGCCTCTATTATTTACAACATCAATCTTGGCGAGTCGCAACATAACTTCTATATAGACGTCATCACTCTAGATTATAAAAAATATATATATTACTAAGCAACTAGTAATTTTCCATTTGACTGTCTTTCTCCCATAAAATGTCCTTATTATCAAAGCCTCAAAACAATGTATGAATTTATAAAATCAAATATATAATAAAAATATAAAATAATAATATACGTGCAATAAGATTATATATAATATTATTAATAGTAATAGTATTGATGATGATGATGATGATGATGATGATGATGATGATGATGATGATGATGATGATGATGATGATGATGATATAAAAATAATTTAGATATAAATATACACGCAATAAAAACACGCATAATTTTTTTAAATGTAATTCGAATCAATGTATAGTGGTAAGATGAAAACAAGATAACAAGAAAACCTTTTCTATTTATGTTCAAGTTTAAAATTTTCTTATTACTAAGTTTAATTGAAACTGTGAACTAAAATATGATTTTTAACGACATGACAAGAATTTTGCATTTATTAACTTGTCAAAAAATTATTGATGTTTGACGTTTCGAATTAATAAAATAAAATGCAAGTTTTAAAAATGTGTGCATTTTAACAGAAAAAAAGTGAGCGTAGTATGAAAGAAAAAAAGGCTTCTCACTTACTTTTTCAACACCGCTATCTAACATGATCTTCTCAGTTTCTTTAAGAAACATTTCAGCCTAAAATTAAAAATCGAACTAAAAAAAAATGGAGAAAATTTACAACAAAAAATTTTAAACTTCAGACTTAATTAAACGAAACTTATCGTGAATAAGTTAAAAATTTTCACTTAGCAAATCAATTTCTATTTCAAATATCCTCTGAAAAGACCACCTTTTATATTATTATAATCTCTAAATTACGTCATTATATAATTAGATTGTAACTTGATAGAAAACACACCTACAGCTTACCTACATTATCTCAGATAGATTTAACGCTTCGTTTGAAAAACCCGTTCGTTACAACGTAAGGACTTGAATGTGCAGTAATTTTATTTAGAAAACTTATTAAATACTAAACGAGAGTCGCGTGACCAGAAAAAAAAAAATTGTGCCGTACTTTTCATTGATTTAATGGTGCGATCAAAACGGTTTTTAAAATGGAGTAAAAAAACGGTACAAATAATCATGGAATTAAACTTAAAATTATCTGTATAAAATCGCCTTGCTAGAAAGTAACTAAAAATTGCCTTGAAAGAAAGTAACCTCACTACTACTTTAATATTTCAATTAAAATGTAAATTTAAGTTACTAAATGGATTTTAATTTATATTTTTATTACGTTATTGGTTTGAGGTTCCTTTCGAATCTAAATTTTTTATTCTCACTAATCCACTTTTAAAATAAAACCATCATACCTCTGACCAATTATTTAAAGCATAAGCCAAGTGACCTAACTAAAAAAATTAAAACAAAAATAGAAAAAAATCATTATTTTTTTTTAAATTTTACTAAATTAACTTTTTCATTAAAAAAATAATAAAAAAACCTGATCAACAATATTCAGCAGCACTTTTTTTTGTACTTGCGTGCTACTCATAGCAACATTGTTGACAATACTTCTTGATTCCCTGTAATGTGCAACTGCAGCTTCATAATTACCCTCCTTTACTGCATTCTAAAAGCAATTGTACATATTAAAAAATATTAATCTTTTCATTTTTATTTTGCTCAAGAAACCAGAGCATAAAAATGAAAATCTGTACTGTAAAATTTGGAGCAAACAACACAAAAAGTTTTTCATTGACAACCTTGTATTCTAATGAATAAACAAACATGTTTTTCTTTACACTATGTTTCATTTTATCCCAGACATCATATTACATAACTTCTGAAAAATTATGTAAAATGGTGTTAAAAATTATATCAAATTTAATAAGATAAAAAAAAGAAACCTGAGCTTCTAGAACTGAAAGATGTAATTTCTTAATTAGTTCCTTGTGTCTTTTGCTGTTGTTTATGTTCTTCTCATAACCAACTAAACTTCCTGCCACAAGTACTAAATACCAAAAACTCTTTTAACAGATAAAATAAACTTCAAATATATTTTATTTACTGATATTTATCAGATAATCATAAATTATAATTTTCAACCATAAAAATATGGGCACCAAAGAGTGCAATTTGTTAAGTGGTTGGGCTTTTTACAAAAAAAAAAGAAAATCTAGCATTTACAAAGAAGTGAAAGATTAAAAGTTTGCATTGATGGATTTTTTCTATGAGAAAGAGATTTATGTTTTTTACAATATAATTTTATAAAATTAATTAGCCATATAGAAATTTTAGTGATGCACAGTTCAAGGTCATTCATTTATAGATTAATACTGTATTATGTGATTTGTTGATGTTATATTAAAAGTTTTTTTTATTACATAGGCTGTAAACATACTGTCAACATCATCTTGTGATGTCAACAATATTTATTTAACTATAAGTTATAAAAAGGTAATATTTTACCAAATAAAAACCATTACAAGTCTTTTTGAACAAAAACTTTTTTTAATTCCCAAAGAATGTTTTTTTAGGTTTATTTCATTTTTACCTTACTAAAATTTTAACTTTTAAACAGTAATTTCCCAGAAACTAAATAATTTTCATCTTTAAAGAATATTTACATGATAATTTTGTAATTTTTTAAAGGTTTTTAATAAAAATTAAAAAGAGAGCTATTAAAGAGTTTAATTCACATAAACAAAATAATGCACTAGTAAATACTCATAAAGTCACAGTTCAATGAATACTTTTTTATATGAAATTGATGTATCACTGATGTCATAAAGATTAAAACAACAGCATTACATTGTATACTAAATGCACAGAAATTAATTGCACAAATTTTTGTTGTTGATAGTTTGTAATGAAAACAAGCATTTTCGATATTTCCAAACTATTATTTATCATTTATGTTGCATTTCACCTAGATAATTTTCAAGAAATAATTACATCTTTTATAGAGAAAAACAGAAAAACAAAAAAAAACTGTATATTAAAGAGTTTGGCACCTAAAAGAAATGATTTGAATGAAACTCTTGTTATAGATTGGTTTAACAAATTCTCATAGAAAAGTGCAAGAAGTTAATTCTTTTACAATAGCATGTGTCATTTTAAATTTGTACTGGATAAGGACAAAAGCAGGAGAAAAGGATATAGAAATATTAAAAATTGAAAAAAAAAAATTTATTTGAAACTGCAAAAAATATTGCAAGTAATATGAAAAACCTCACAGGATGCACAATTTCACCAACATCAATTAGAAAACATATTTACTAATCAGGGTTTAGCAGATATATAGCTTGCATAAACCATTTTTACCAAAAAAACCATTTGAAGAGACAACTGAATTTTTCAAAAATGTATTATTTATAGCCATTACTTTTTTTAAAAAAAAGTTCTTTGATCTGATGAATCCAAGTTTAACTTAAAAAAACCAGATAGAGCAAATAGTAAATAGCAAATAGTAAAGTAAAACTTATTGATAAAACCATGAATACCAGCCAGTATATTGATATATTGGACTACAGTTTATCTTGGACTAAAGTTGATTTGGACTAAAGTTAATCTTCAGCTAAAAAAAAACTTGATTAAGAAACAATTTTGTTTTTCAATAGAACATGATCCAAAACACTACAAAAAAAACAAAAAAAACAAAAAAAAACTGAAGCCTTTTTTATGAAAACAATATTTATGTTTTAGAATGGCCAACACAGAGCCCTGGTTTATATCCATTAGAGCATTTTTGGATTTTATTAGATAAAAAAAAAAAGCAACATATCATTTACAAAAAAAGAAGCTTAAAAAAAAACTCTTGTTAATTCATGGTTTAATATTGACAATAATAAAGTTAAATGCCTAGTGGAATCAATGCCAAAATGTCTTCTAGAAGTAATTAAAGCAAAAGTGTTGTGTATATTGAAATATACAACCCAAATACATTATTAATATTTTATGTGGTCTGCAATGTGGTAGTTTTACATAAGCACTCATACTTCAAAATAGTGCAAACCTCCAACTAAACTATCTTTAACAAAATATAAAAAAAGTTTTTACATTTTTTTTTATCTTAAAATCATTTCTTTAAATTTCTTAAAAAATAATGACATTACAGAAATTATAGTTATATTGAATGTACATTCCACTAGCATTTGTAAACACCAATTTTTATTGAATTTTTGCAGCAGGAGATGGAAAAACTTTAATTTGATTACAGTTAGTTTTATCTGAATAAAAACAAACATGTTAAGCAATAACAAACTAAAATCATAGTAAGAGTAAAAAAGGAAAACAACACTTTACTGAATGTTTGAATAATTAAAACTGTGAATACTAAATCAACTGTTAATTGACAAAATATTGTAAATTATTAAATCAGCTTTAATTAATTACTCTAGTAAATAAAAATAATTTTATTACTTTATTTTATTTTTACTTACATAAAGTTTAAACCTAAAGATTATTTTAGGAGCTGAGAGCTAAAGTGGTCTAACACTCATATTTTCCCAATTCAGTTTATGTAACCCTCCACTACTCAAGACATCTACCAGTTATATGAATGTAGGATTTAGCTGCTGTATTTAAATTTTAACATTCTTTACATTTTAGTGCTAAAACATAAAGAAAATAGTTTTTCAAAGGAACAATTTTTGTATTCTTTGATAGTAAACTCATAATACTTTTACTGGATTGATATAATTCTGACAAATTACATCATGAAATTATCAATTTTGTTGCTGTATGATTCATCAAGAGTATTTCCAAAACAACTTGACATAACCAACCAGAATTTTCTGAATGTTTCAAGAAAACACAAAACTTGAAAAGTTTGTGACTGTTACTTCCTGCAAGGTGAACACCATGATATAGCTGCTCTTGAATGTGAGGAATTCTAGGGCCACTATTTGCTTTGCGGCCAGATTGGAGTTCCTGGAATATTAATATTAAATGAAAGATTAAATATTGATTGCATCAGATGAAGCTGCAGTGGAGGAATTATACCAATTTTTAAACAACATTGCCAAACTCTTTTTCTTTTGACAAAAGACCCTCAGAAGCAATGAAGTTGTGGTATTGATCTGCAAAGGTTTGAAAGGTCTCTGGTGAACCACAGTTCTAAAGAGGATCACTACTGACATCATACAGATTTTTTTCAGCTTATTGCAAGACTCAGGAATATCTTTCCCAAAGGCAATCAGTAACTGACATTTCACTCCTATGAATTGCCCAAGTGGTGCATAACCTATAACTTTTCAGAATTGGTTTTTTTGATTTGTCAGACTCAAGCAAACAGTGCCATGAAATGAAGCTTCTTTGTTTGAAATGGCTGTTGATGCAATCTGTTCAGACTCTAAAGGGTCTATTTATACCAAACCTAGAAGGTTTTGGTATTTTTTCTACTGGTTTATTTGTGTTCTTTGCCTCTTTGGATAGCAGATAGATATTTTGAGCACCTTTTCTCAACCAAGGACTGTGACCTGTTAGGCAATTTTTTTTAGTTGTAGATATCCTCTTTTTTTTGGTCCTGTTAGAGTCTTTTTTTTTTTTTTTTTGCCAAAACATTGCCAATTTTGCAAATTAAAAAGTCACAAGTACTTGAGCATCTGGTTTGTGGCTTGATCTGAATGGTCTCAAATTCATAAAGAAAAAAGCCATTTTAGGGGATTGGGTTTAAAAGTAGGAGCCATAATAGAGGGATAGGGGACCATAGTGTAAGTAACCAAAGAAAGGAGTAGGGAAAGTTTATAGGGGACTGCTATCATCAATACATGACCTCCTCAAAACCATTCTTTTCTCCTAAAATTTGTTCCCAATTGTTTAAGAAAAATCTCAAACTAATCCCAAATCTAAAATTTATTCCTGAAAGTAAATTTGAAATTATTGCCACTTTAACTTATTCTGTCATTTATTTCAAACAACTTTGGGTATATTGTATTGTTGCAACAGAAATTTACTATACATTTGAAAATACCAAAATATCCAAATGGTCTTGCTTTCTTCATTTTATTGCCTCTTTTTAAGATTAAATTTTCTTTACATGAGAATGTAGACATACAGGGTGCAGCAGTGATTCGGAGAATGTTTTTTGGCTAGGTTTTGTGATGTAAATAAAAAAACTTATTTTTGAAATTTGATGTTCAATTAATGTCTTAGGTTTGAACAAAATTGTGAATAAAAAATAGTTTAGTCAAAAGTTTTACTATGGAAGCCAAAAGAATTGAAGTTTTAAATTTGATTCACACAGATTTACTTACAAGTGAGGTGATTCATATTTCTGGAATGTCTAAAACTATATACAAAGTAAAAAAATGTGACATTTTTGAGATTGGAGCGATCAAAGAATTTTCTGAACCAGCTAAAAAGCGATGCTTCATCAACAGTTAAAATTTCCTTAGATGAAAGATTTTTTAGTGTTGACTGTGTGATCAATAGGCAAAATGATAGACTCTTTGTGCAGAAGGGTGACAGAGCACCACCTGTGTGTCACACCTAGCACCCTCAAATAGGCCCACTCAAGTGCCAAGTCACTAAAGTCATCTATTAACCATGCTTGGAACTCAATATCAAGGGACTATATGATCAGCACCTGCCAGTCCTTTCAACGAGGCAGTGATAAAAAAAAAGGAAACCTAATTGAATGTTAAGGTGGGAAAAGCTTTTATCTTCAACTTTTCTTCTATTAATTTTCCACAAATATAATTTTTTAGTCCTATAAAAATTTATTTTAATTTTTTTTTAAAAGTTAGCAAATTGTTGCCACCACTGTATATTTATAAAAGTTAAAACTTGAAGTAAAAGTTGCATAAGAACCACCTATATTCAGGCCTAAATATTTCCTGCAGACAACCACAGATGATTTCAAAAAATTTATTCTTTGAATCCTCCTTGCCTCTACTTACATGCTCCAAAAGAGTTACCTGGGGACTTTTTTATTTTTACATTAGCAGTCAAACAGGGTGTGCGCTTCAATGGACTTAAACTAGAAAGTGAACCTGACAACATATATACTCTTGCTTTGAAATTAAATCTTTTGAAGACCTTCCTGATGATGATAGAGAAATAATGTGCTATCAATAATTGATGTAAAATCAAAAAAATATTTTTTCAAAGTGCTATGCAACTAATGTAACACAATACTGCAATCCATTTAATACCCATAAGAAAGCTTTAACAGGGAATTTATAGCATTGACAAATTTTACTTCTCAAATTTGCATTTTGAAAGTGTTGAATTACAATAGTGAAATTCTTTGCAATTAAGTTTTATTTTTTCTATATTTACAGCTTATTTTTAGCTAACCATTAAAAGTGCAGTAATAGGTTCCAGACAACTTTCAGCTTTAGATTTCTTTGTTAATATTTTTAAAGATACAGTAGCGTCCAAAAGTAATTGGACAAACACCTTTTTGGTTATATTTTTTCATTGAGTTAACATTTTAAAATGAAATTTTGCATAAGCATGTCAAATTATACAACAATTATAAAAAAGAAAACAAAAATCCTAATTTGGGAGTAGTTACTCAAAATTTTAATAAAAGGATGGAAATGATTGGCTCAAAAGTAATTGGACAAACTAAATATGTTGTTTGAAAAAAATTTTCTCAACAAAGGATAAATTTTCAGCATTTTTTATGAATATTTCTGTTAAATAATATATATGCTACAATAGTGTTATATTCTGTTACATAATGTATATAATCTGTGCATAATCCTAGTACTTCGTTGAAAAACCTTTTGCCCCGATGACAGCATTACATTTACGTGGCATTGAATCAAACAAATTAATTAAAACATCAATTGGTATTTCCTCCCAAGTGCGCTTAATCAACTCAAACAAATCATGTTGATTAGATGGTTTCTGAACACTAATTTTTCTCTCAATATATTACCAAAGATGTTCGATTTGGCTCAGGCATAGAGATTGTGATGGCCATTCCAAGATTCAAACTTACTTTTGACCTAAAAATTCCATAACTAGCTTGGAGGTGTGTTTTGGATTGTTGTCTTGTTGGAAAGTCCAACCACGCAACTTTTTGTCTTTTGCATGTGGCAGCATTATATCTTTGATTATTCCTTTATGCATGTTTTGGTCCGTAATGTCTTGAACTCGATAGATTGGACCTACTGCATCACTGCTAAAACATGACCAAACCATTACTGAACCACTACCATGCTTTACTGTAGGAACTTGGTACTTTACATCATTTTGAAGACCTATTAGACGTTGAACATATTTAATACCATCAGAACCAAACATATTAATCTTTGACTCATCACTCCATAGCATTTTCGACCATTGGTTTGCTGTCCTATTTAGATGTTCTTTAGCAAATTTTAACTGTGCTCTACAATTTTTTGCAGAAACAAAAGGTTTTTTAACAGGATGACAGCCAAAAAGGTTGTTTTGTTTCAAGCGACACTTTATTGTTGCATAAGAGCAAGAAATCTGATGTGACTGTAAATTCTCTATGAATTTCTTTAGCACTCTTGCGTGGATCAGCCTTTGATGATCTTACTACAACATTATCTTGGTGAAAAGTTCTTGATTTCAGGTGTCCTGACTTTGTTGAAACTTGGAAGTGACTCTGTTGTTGAAAAACTTTTAATGTATAACCAACTGTTGATTGCGGAATGTTCATAGCTATTGAAATTTGTTGCACAGTCTTACCATTATTAGATGCTTGTAAAATCAACTTTTTCACTGCCTTGCTTAAATATATATTATGTCCCATTTCAAACTTTTGATTATTGAATGTTTTTATAAAAATCTGCCTTCAGAAAAAGAAGTTAAAATGGTCTCAGTTATATCAATATTGTTAGAATTTAGTTTGTCCAATTACTTTTGAGGCAATCATTTGCATTCTTTTAGCAAAATTTTGAGTAATTACTCTCAAAAGGGAATTTTTGTTTTGTTTTTCATAATTGTAGTATAACTTGACTCGTTTACGCAAAATGAGAAAATATAACCAAAAAGGTGTTTGTCCAATTACTTTTGGATGCTACTGTATATAAAGTGTTAATTTTGTAGACAATCTTTGTAAAATCAACTTGGATACAGCAAAGTTCCTATGCAGTAAAAATAAATTCATAATATTAGGTGAAAAGCTGATATAAAAGTCCACAATGCAGATATAAATTAACATCAAGTAAGGAATCAGAAGAGGAAAAGATAGAGATAAAATTACCAATTGAGATTGAAGAAATTATGCTAGAGTCAACAAGACGATTGCTCAACAGTACTTTATATGAAGTTGAAGTGACTCCTTCAAAAGTTCATTCAGTCAAATCGTTTAAACAGCAAATGAACAGGTTGAAGAAGCTGTTACTAAGAAACTTGTATCTTTTCTAGATGTCATTGGATCCTAGCTTGAATTAACAGACAGTATTGAAGTTCCAAAAGAGATTTAAATCAAAGCTGACAATTTAGACTACTTTATTGCATGAAATAAAAACTGAATGTTTCTAACAGAAGGCAACAACTTCAAATTTTGATATTGACTCCACAATATCTGTCAGAAAAACAGCAAAAGAATTTTCAGTTTGTAAAAAAACACCAAAACATACCCTGATGTGGTTGAATGGCATTGAATCAACCAGGATAATTCAGAACTTGCATAACTTTTTTACTGTGATTGAAGGCAAATGCCTGGTAAAAAATAATATTTTAGTATTGGACAAAATAATCACTTTTAAAAAATTACTTTGTATAACTCTCTACACAATCTATAATGGAGAACATTGGTCTAAATTTTAAAATGTCATATCTTTTTTATGCTTCAAGAGACCAAAACCATCTTTTGCATTAAAATGATTTTGATTTCTTCTTTCATCTGAAAATATTTTAAACCCCTGAGAGTTGGGCAACTCCAGAAATTAGTGGAAGTGCAACCCATGGTAAAATAACTGAAAATCTGTTTTGAAATGACCATCACAAATAGGGTTATTTTCTCTCTATTTTTGGATTTAGTACCCTCAATGGTTGAAGCAAAGCATATTCTTTTTCCAAATAAAGATCAAAAAGGAATAATATTGTGCATCATATACATATACATATCAATACTCATTCCCTAGTAATAAGGAATCCACATATTTTTTCAATTATAGTGAAAGAAAGAGCTAAACTCTTTCTTTCACTATAATTTAAATTATTCAGGAAAGCTTATGTAAAATCCATAATAGCACATGAAGGTAAAAGATAGGGCATTTTAGGCTTAATTTCAAAACATAGTTTTTTAACCATTCCAAGTTAGGAGTTTAAATTTTGCATTTTTTCTATTCTTAATTGGTTAAAAACTGAAAAAAACCTCAGAGGGGATGGAAAATTTTTAATTTGTGTCTTACTTTTACATGGAATTACCCCACTTTCATAAGTGGAATTCTGCCCTCACTCTTGGATGATGGTGCCAGCATGATTTTTTCATGCTATCTTATCTATTTTTATTACATAAGTCTTTTTATATTTAAGTGTTCTTTCTGCTGTAATGACTGTTAGAGTTTTGCTTTGGCAATATTAAGCATCTTACTTCATTACTCTTTTTCCTCTGAACCATTAAAATATCCTTATTCTTCTGTGTACTTATAAGATTTAAAGCATTTTGATGAGTAATATTGAAGATATCTTCTAAATCTACTTTCCATTAGTCTTCTTTTAGTTTGATTCAATTTTATTTCTTTGATTCAAATAGAATCAAATTAAAGAAAGACTAATAGAAAACAAAATTAAAAGCTCTTTTTACAATTTTATAAATCATATAAATTCCTCTATTTATCAATACACAATATTGATAACTCTTGTATGAGTAAGAGAGATATATATTCATATACAAGACCTTTAAAGAAAAACAAAAATTTTGAGAACCCTATTAACAAAAACTCTGTAGATTTATTTTGCTGAACCATAGCTTTTTCAAACTTGCAAAAAGGTGCTAAAAAGCTACAATCATGTTATTAATCCACCAATTTCAACTTCCAATGACCAAAAACATATACTTATCATACTTAGTTTTATATTTAGGCCCCTAGAACTAAAAGCATAAATCAAAAAATATACCATAGAATTTTTACCAAAAAAATATATATATATCATAGGATTTTATCAACTTCTTCTTTTGAAAACATTATAAAAAAAGTAACCATATAAGTAAATGATTTTCTTTTTTTTTTTTTTACATGACAGGAAAAATCCTTAAATTTCACTAAATCAATCAGGGTTTGTAACATAAGTTTTAAGTTTAAGTGCATACAAAAAAAAACATACCAGAAAATTAATTTTAGCAATTTAAAAAATAATTAAGAATTTATCAATTAACTATAATTTGTTTATTTTTTTGGTAAAAAAAATCTCTGAGGATTGCATTAGAATTAATAATAAACAGGAAAAGCAAGGCTTTTGTAAAAAAAATTTGCAACAATTTATTCAAATATATGCAAATTATGTACAGAAAAAATATATTAGTATGATTGGTTAGGATTTTTCTAAAAGCAGTTTTCCTTTTTAAAAAAAAAAACATTTATAATTGAATTATTTTAATGATTGCTTTTACATGACACTTTGAATGAACTATAAAAAAATGTAATACACTTAAAATGCATTTATAAAAAAAGCCATATAAAATCTAAAAAAAAAAAGCTAAACTCACTTCCAAACCCAAATAGTATTAGTCTGTCTTTATTCACTAAGTCAAAAATCTGAAATGATCCACTAGATTTGCTGGAATTGCTTGAACACATGCGAACTAAATAAGAGCCCATATTTTTCTTTCTGGTAATATTTGAAAAGAAACTGGCTTGTATTCTGATTTGCTTGTATGCATGTGTTACGATCCAGCATCGCATGCAAGAATGTGTCATTTTAAAACAGTTGCTTGAAAAAATTAAAGACATTGCTTCTTATGGTCATTAAGACATTAAGCTTATTTATAGCATTTGCAATATCAGGGTAGCTTCCTTGTTGCTCTGAATATTTACCCAAAGTAATATACTCATTCTTTTTTTCTAAATGATAAAGAAAGAAAAACGCATACCTGAAACAGCAAGTTTTAAATAATGAAGGCTTTGTAAAATAAAATTATTAAAAAAAATTCAAAAATACAAAATAAATTACTGGAAAGTTTACTAAACTAGGAGAACATCACAGTTAAACTAACAGTTGTGTTCAGATAATTATCAATATCCTTAATATCTTAGCCCCTGGTAGATAAAAAAAAACCTAGAAAAATAAAAATTTTACACTTAGATATGGTTTGTTTGCATTTATTAAAAACTACCAGAACCTAACACACTACATCACAGCTGTGCTTACAATATCCTGATTTTTCTTGAGTACATCCAACAAGGAAAAATAAATACTTATTCAAACACTAACAAAAAACCTACCCAGAAATTAAATTAGTAAAAGAGTATCGATAAACATCTGTAACATAGCATACTTACAGTTTGATTAGATATAGACATGTTAGTGATTCGACAGTCCATGTGAAGGACTAAAACGATACTTAAAACAAGTTATCAGCTAATAAGTACTAAAACTTATAATAGTAATAATGGAATTAATCTCGATTGCTTTTAAAAAAAAAAGAACCCTCGCTTACTTTATAAGTTAAATTTGTGTTTCTAATTTTTTAAATATTTCAGAGCTTTTTTTATATTGTTTCTAATTTAACACTATTTACAAAAATTCCCATTTCAACTTGCGTCATACTGGTGTATCGGGTTTCACTTGATATAATATTGTACAATCGAGACAGTACCGTGCATTTGTAGTATTATCGTAGTACGGTGTCACTGCAGTACTCCATTTCCGACCTGCAAATGTCCGGCCACACACATTGAATGTTTTTTTCTCAGCGTATACTTTTATTTTCGACGGTAAATAGAACGAGTAATTAAGGCTTTTCAATGTATTTGAAATGTGATAGTTTTTGTTACAACTTAAATTCCCGTTTTGCTTTTAAAAATTCTTCGTTTTACTTTAAGTATATTTAAATTCACAACATTCGAACAATTTTATATATTCTGAAACTGGAATTTAGTCTTTCTTATTTGTTATATTTTGCATATGCTACCCAAATGATAATAAAAAGATAATAAAAATTTGTTATTTTGAATTCTTTAGGAAGTTTTAAAATCATCTTTAAGGTAACGACAATTTAACAACCTCTAGAATTAATCCATTCTGAATTTACGTTAAACACCATAAACCATCTGCACTTTTCTAGATATCCAAAAAATTTTAACTATAGTAATGAATAACTTTCGTGCAATTGTGCAAATGCCAAATGAGAAAAAGGTTTCTGACATCTAGTGATATTTTCATTAACGTGAAGTAAAATTAGAAGTAAAAATAATTGATTTCGTTAATGTGAATAAAAATTTAAAATTAGGATATATCTGAAGAACGAAAACTGAAATAGAATTGAATATAAGCATCAAAAAACGAAAATAGGAATAGAATTAGGAATTATTACCGAACGAAAATTATTGAATATTAAAAGAAATTTCGATACACTAATTAGTTTTTTTTGACAATTAATTTACAAATTTTGCATACTTGCTTTAAAATTGGCGCACATGTTTGACCATAACGATGATATTTGGAATGATTATAGAATGTATCAATGGACCACAAAACGTGCTTGTCATTACGTTAAGTATAAATTCAATGCGTTCAATCTTTTGTTGTAAAATAAAATAAACATCTAAAGATTCTTAAGAGTTGCAAATTAATAACAGAATAATGAGTTTATCAAGGTTGTTGGCTGGTAGGAAGCGTGACAGTCCTGTATGGAAATTCTTCGTTTACGATGAAAAAACTGACAAATCCAAGTGTCTAGTACAGGACATAAATAATGAGGGCGCGTGTGGCGCATTTCTTGCCGGAAAAAATTCCAGTAACTTAGTAGCGCACATTCAGAGAATACATAAAGAGACACACAAATGTTACACGGATGAAAAGAAAAAACGAAATGCAGAAAAAATGTTTTTGAAACGTAAAATTGATGAAATCAATTCTACATCTTCCCGAAATAGTGGAAAGACAAAAACCCAGAAAATAAGAGAGAGCTTTGAACACCGAATCACCGCGTGGCCAACGGAATCAAGTGAATATCAAGTGCGTCAGGATAGCGTGATTGAAATGATTGTTAATACCAGCTATCCAATGGTATTGCTAGATCAGCCGTCGTTTCGAAAGATGATAAAAACGCTTGACCCAAAATTTAAATTGCCAGGTAATAATTAACACAACTAAATTTTTAAATTATTGTTTTAGATTCATTCAATGCTAAACATTTTTTAAATGTTTACCTGTAATTATAGTATCATTAATGTAACACTATAGTAACTAACTACACAAACTGATGTGCATTAAATTTTAACTGATTTAAATTTTATATTGCAGGGTCTGCAACACTGAACAAGCGGATAAACGAGCGTTTTCTTCTACAATCTGCACAACTGAAAGACTTGATAAATCGTACACGCAAAGTAACAATTTGTCTTGATGGTTGGACGAAGAAGGGTCTCACAGCATCGTTCCTTGGAATATCTGCTTGTTTCTATGACACCACCATTGATAAAACACGACATGCTTTCCTAAATTTGATGGAACTCCAACATCCCCACACGGGTGAGATGCTTGCCGAATGTTTAAAGAAATGTCTTGACCAGTGGGGTATTAGAGAAAATCAAGTTATGTTGATTGTTTCAGACAACGGGTCGAATATGGTTAAAGCCATCAGGCTCTTACAGGAAGTGCATGCAGCTAAGAAATCTGACGAATCTGAATCTTATGAGTTTGAATCTGACGAGTCTGAACATGAAACTGATGAGGAAGAGATCCAGTCTCAGTCAGAACAAACTGATTTATTCCTACCAGATCATATTCCATATCGTCGAATGCCCTGTATGGCTCACACACTCCAGCTTCTCATAAAACCAGTTTATGAACATTATAGTGCAACCATCTTAGAAACGAGACAAGTTGTATCAAGAATTAGGAAATCAAGTGTGGCAATTGAGAAACTTATTGACAAGTGTGGGAAGTCTGTGATAACTGACTGCACCTCAAGATGGAACAGTACATATCAGATGATTGACCGGCTGTTGAAAATAAAGACATCGGTGAATGAAGTTCTTACAGAAATTGGTACATATTATTTTATTATTTATGTTATTAGTGTATATAAATTGTTTTCGGAATTTTATTAAATCTACAAAATTGTGTCTTACCTTATTTAAACTAAAAAAACGAAAATGGTAATAAATTGTAAGTTCATTAGTCATTATCATTAAAAAACAAGACAGGGTATATAGTCTTTAATTTATGTTTACTAATAACACGGAAAGACTTTACCCTGCCTTTTAAACCACATCACAACAGCATGGAAAAAAGAGACGTACATCAATGATAATTACTAGTTATTACAATTGTTA
The DNA here is from genome assembly GCA_014706445.1 of Hydra viridissima. Classification (NCBI taxonomy): domain Eukaryota; kingdom Metazoa; phylum Cnidaria; class Hydrozoa; order Anthoathecata; family Hydridae; genus Hydra; species Hydra viridissima. Next base: position 52,375 of record QPEY01000584.1, read on the forward strand.
CAAGTAAACTTTAATTACAGATAGTTTACTTAAATTTAGGAATCGACACATTCAAAGCAAGTGAATGGATTCGTCTTCAAAACATTTCTTCACTTTTGGAGCCATTTGCAGTACAAACAGATATACTTCAGACCGATGCCCAGTCTCTTTCACAGGTTCTACCATCTATACTCAATTTGGAATGCCATTTACAAGAATATCCTACCAACAAGTCTTTGACAGCGAATCTTCTTGGAGATCTACGTCAACGGTTTCAATCAATTATGAAGCCGGACTCAGATACGTTTAATCCTCTTCCGTCTGCTGCATGTTTGTTAGATCCAGCCATTGCTGTCTCCTCACACCGGAAATGGGCATCTTGCTCCATCCAGCAAAGATGTATATAATAAAAGTTTGTGAAGTAGAACAAGAATTACAAGCTGCTGCTGAGTCAAATGGGTCTTAATGTGAATTTGCTGCCATAAAGCGCTTTAAGTTCTTGTCAAATAAAATCTTTACAAAAGAAGGAAAAATTTATAACCAAGACAATCTCACTGTTGCAAGTCAGCTGTCAAGGTATTTGATAGACATAAGCGGTGATGAAGCGCTGCCAAGTAACGGCCTGCTTTTTTGGAAACAAAACAAAAGCAAGTATAGCAAAATTGCAATTTTGGCTGAAGATTTACTGTCCGCCCCGGCATCACAGGCGTTAGTAGAAAGGATATTTTCACTTTGTGGAATTTTAACTGTTGGTCGCCGCAATCGAATGAAAAAAATCATTATAGATGAGAATTTTTATGAAACTGAACAAAAACTTGTAATTATAATTCAACCAGATATTTTCTTTTAATTTCGAAAAAAAAATCTTATTATGACTCAATTGAATCATTGAATGACTATTTTATGACTATTTGTATGCTTAGTTACTAAGTTAAAAAGTTGTTTAAATATTTTTCTTAAAATTTATGTATTACATTATTTCTTGAAATAATGATAGGGGAGACCGGGATAGTTGTCAGCAGGGGTAAGTTGACGAATTGCGTTTATCTGCAGAGTCTTTTATCAAAAAGTATCAGAAATCTCAGGGACCTTTCCTAATTGACCATTTCATCTTGGGTCCTATAAATAAAGCTACTATAAATATTCCAGTCACAATTGATTTACTATTATCAGTCAGGTTGTTTTAGTATTTGTCGTTTTTCAGGATCTTTAGGCAGTTTATTGAAAAGCTTTTGGGGTTTATTGGCAAAATTTTCACAGGCAAAGCTGGAAAACAAAAAATATCTTTATAAAATTAGTTTTTTTTAAATTTTTATTTCTAACAATATTGAAAAAGTTTATTTTTACAAAAAAAAAATTTTTGAATTTTTTTTAGGGAATTTTGTTACCAGGAACAAAGGTGGAATGTTGTTTTGGCTTCATATTCAAACTACTAACTGCTACTAGCTCATAGAAATAATAAATAATTTTTATACATTTTTACTCACTAATACGTTAATAATCTTTTTTATAGTTTGCGCCAATTTACCCCGGGGTGGGGCAAGTTTTTCTTTTTTTAAGGCTGTGGCTGGCTTTATACAGCACCTCTGGCACAAATATTCCTGGTCAAGTTTTTATTCGAATCTTTACAGACGGAGAAATTAACGTTGGAAATTATGCAGAAACAACGGAAGGAATTGGAGTGGACGCTACCGGTCTTGCCACCAATTTGCATTTTTCACCATTGGGAGGATCGTATTACGCCAACTCTTTGCAAGGATGCAACATGTTTAACACCACTTCCTTGGGAGGATATTTCACGTTGGACATGTCTTTTAGAAACGACGTCTCCATTCAACTGGTGAACAAAAATGCTACAGCCATTACGTATTGGATTCAACCGTTCATTTCCACTCTTGCTTCCATTCCCGCCACCATTCCTCTTTTCAAGCTGTACTGCAAATCGTTCCGATATTTAAACACGACGTATGGCAGCGAATATGTTTTGATGAACACCAACGGAAAAGGAAACGGAGTCTTTCTCAAATACATCAGAGTGCACATCATCGGGTCTTCTGGAAACTGGTGGGAATCCAGAGTCAGAATGTACGACGGAAATTTACCTCCCGGAAACGGCACCGTTCTCACTCCTTGGACTCCATACAACACCAACAATTACACCTACTTTCCTGGATACGACGGAGACAGCACATGCATCTTCTCCTCGTCTGGATTGGAAGATTTTTACTTGTCTTCGTGGAATGGATCAAACTAAACCTCTTTTAACAATAAATCGACGGGACTGCTGTACCAATCCACTGCATCTATCGGTTCCACCACCACCATTTCCTTTTACAGAAATTTTGGAGAGGCAGACTCCATGCCCAGCGTCGCATCCGGCAGAAGGCTCGTCGTCACGCTCAACTCAGGTGACGCGGAAGTCGGACAATCCGGAAGCTTTTACCTTCTTCTCGGTCAAGTGTTTTATTACGCCTAATTTCGGGCAAGATTTAAACACCTTTACAAAAATTAAAGTTTTTTTTCATTACGCGTTTTATCACGTCATGAAAAAATAAAAAGTTTTCTCGTCGTCGTCGGGAATTTTTTGTCCCAGAAATTTTTCAACCCCGCGATTATACAAAAATTCAAAACGATGATGAAAAAAATCATTTTTAACCCAGAAAATTTTCACCTCGCGATTATACAAAAATTTCATAACGGAGATGAAAAATGGTTTTGTCCCAGAACTCCCCTTTTCTAGTAGTTACCAATATAAGAAATGAGATGCGAAATCGAAACAGAGTGACTTCTAATAGTGAATTTGTAAGCCAAATAAGGGTTATTTCATCAGAAGTGGAGTTCACTGAAGTGGATAAAGCATTAGATGATGAAAAAGTGCGCTCATCGTGGGTGATTTATAATAAGTACTTTATTAAATAGTTATTTAGTTATTGAACATTACCCTTTAGTTAAAAAAACATTGTTAAGATGGACAACGGTCCTTGAAAACATTAAAAAATTCTTGAATTTTATAGGAAAAAAATTGTCCTGGAAAATACTTGGAATTTGGAATTTGTCCTAGAAAAATCCTGGATAACTTTATTAAAATTTGTTTTGGAGATCTGAAATAGTTCAATGTTTTGATATCATATTTGACCCAAACCATAATGTTAGATTTACTGTATGTTTTTTGTAGGGAAATCAGCTACAATTAATTGGTGGAACATGTTCAAAAGATAGAATACACAAAATTATGCTTAGGTAATTAATTGATAGCTCTTATCACATTCATATTTACTTTTTACAAAACTTATTTAATAATTTTAGAAAAAAGTTATTTCATAATAAATTCAATTTAAATATTTGAAAAATTATTATTTGTTTATAATCATTTCACAGTTACATTATCTTTTAAAAATTTAGAATATTTACAAACAATTTTATGGCCTCGATGAATATGAAAGGCAAAGGTGGAAAAATATGTTTTAAGAATACTAATTTATATAGCGTTGTTAAAGGTACATCTTTAAAAGTTATGTGAAACTTTTCCATTCATTATGTTACTTCAAATCTTCCTTTTTTGATTTTTATTTTATATTTTCTTCTTTTTACAGCTTCTACTATTAAATACGAGGGAGCGACAGAAACTTTGATCTATGGAATATTGTTTGACCTAAAATACGCTCCATTTCGAAAAGGTGGCGGTAAAGAAAAGAAATTTGTGTAGATTTTTTTCAAATTTATGTAAAAATATATGTGATATTTAAATATATATATCATAAACAAATGTTATCTTTTTTTTTACTAATATATGTCTACCTAAACTTAACTAAAAATAGTCTAACTATAGACTATGAGTATATTTTATATGCGTAATATATATTCATAGTCCACTAGACACTATTAATTCGTGTCAATTGAAGGTTGATTTAACGTTTGGATCTAACACTGATTTAACGTTGATAAATCAACGTTAAAAAAAACTTTCGTTCTAAACGTTTTTTCAACGTAAATTCAACGTTCTTATAACGTATTTTGCGTCGATTGAACGTTGATTTAACCTTTGGACCGAACGTTGATTTAACGTTGATAAATCAACGTTGAAAAAAACTTTCATTCTAAACGTTGCATAAACGTAAATTCAACGTTAGGTTTCAACGTTAATTCAACGTTATTTCAACGCTGTTTGCCGACTGGGTCGTAGTTGATCTGATAAATCGAGGAAAAAATTACACCTTCAGATCCAAAAAGAAACTGGAATTCTTTTTACGACTGTGTCCTCAATCGTTAAGAAAATTACCTGATTGAAACCGTTGCTAGCGTAGCTGGCAGATGACGAAAACGCAAGATTACCAGTGCAATTGATCGCAATATCATCATTAATATGAACAAAAATAGATTTTTTTCTGCAGCTAAACTAACTTTTAAAGTTCAAGAAGACCACAGTATTACAAGGACACCTCAAACAATCATAAATCATATCAAAAAACTTGCTTATAGAGGTGGAGTAGTTCGAAAAAACTTTTTTTAACTACAAAACAAACGAAATGTCGATTGAAGTTTGCAAAGAAAAGCGAAAAAATAACGATACCCGTTTAGAAAAAGGTTTTGTGGTCAGAGAGTCAAAATACAACCTTATCTTATTGGATCCCAGTGAGCAGAAGGACGTCTGTTTTGGAGCAGTAGACGTCCCAACTGGACGAAGCGGAGACGTCAAAGGGACGCACCAAATTAGACACTGCGTCCGTCCCAAACGAGTGGAATAAAGACGTCACCGATTTCTCCATTTTACGGACATGTTTATTTTAGGTTTTTTTTTATAAAATAGGGATGTTAAAATCCGCTGTTTATGACTATACCAGACAAATTTCCAGTAATAATACTAACTAGCAAAAAGCAACCCGTAATACGGGTTATGGTCGGTCTGTTACTTAATTTATAGGGGCTGTTTTCCACAATTTAAAGTTGTGAAACCTAAACTATTACCTTTTCAGAAAAATGCATTCAAATTGAAAAAATTAAACCATCTGTAAAATTAAAATAGAAAGTATGCGGAGGTAAAATAATTTACTAATTATTTAACATTATTTGAGTAATTTACAACTGATTTAGGTCATATCAGTGTGAGGCAGAACCATTTTCCTCGACAATACTAAGTTCAAAACAATACGTTTTTAGTTACTAAAACAAAACAATAACACTTTATCATGCTTTAAATTGACGAAAAAGTAAGGCTAAATTCTTGTTTTATTATTTACAACATGAACTTTAATAAGATTAACAAAAAGCAAACGCAAGTTATGCATGAGTTATTAATTTTTTGATATCCCCTTGATACGTTTCTTTAAAAAAGGAAATTATCGTTAGAACGTTAAATGCACACAACTAAATAAATTTATTAAAAATAACTGACCATTTGACCTATACTATATATGGCACAAATCTGACCATTTTTATATGGCCTCTTTGTTTCAATAGTTTTTAGTAAACAGTAATTTGCTACCATTTACTTAAAATTCGTTTTGTAACTCGAAATTTAATTCTCTTAAATATTTTGACACTAATAAAGAACCTCCCTTTCCCATTTTTGTCTTAAAGGTTGGTCAGGAGAATAGAGTTATTTATTAAGAGTAATCAAGTTTTTGATGAAGACCCTTTACCAGAATAATAAAATGTAAAGCAATGATTTACATGTATAAGAATTTTTTCTTTTTAATATATATAAGAACTTAATATATATAAGAATTTTTTCTTTCCTCAAAAGTGTTGCAAATGCAAACTAAGCTAATTAATTAGTTAAACACCTTATAAAATTTAAGTAACTCGTAATTTGACAAATGCGCAAAACTACAATATATACCCCCCGTTTAAAAAGATCCCCTAAGTTACGTACAATAAATTATTAGGCATAAAATAGAGAAAATTAAAAAAAAAAAAATTGAACTAATTGCATATATTTATATCATTTTAACTGACAAAAATTTACAATAAAAGGTAATCAGGTTTTTCTTTATAAGTCGAATAAATGCGTCAATCGTAAACCTTAAAGAAAAAAAAAAAAGGATTTATGATACCATAATTACAACAACAACAACAAAAAACACTACATAAAAACTGAAAATCGATTTACCTATTTATAGTAACCTACTTTGATATGGCAGTTAATATAAACATTTATCAAAAAAAAAACTATAAAATCTGTTTCAAAGTACAAAAGGATACTAACAAACTATACTATACTAAAAAATACTAACAAACAAAAAAAGCAGTAAACACCACCTCTAGAGCAGTAAAACCGCCTGGCACTAAATGCTGCCAAGGTTATCAATCTTGCTCAACATAATACCAAGTCACACCACTTTGAAAACATGGAAACAACATAATTTAAACATATATACAACTATAAACAAATATAACACATATGCACACATTTTATAACAATATAAAATGATAAATATAATTATCAAAAACTATGAAAAAAAATATTAAAATAATAAATAAAGTTATACATACAAAATGTGCTCAAAACCTACAAACAGTAAATTTTCAAAATGAAAATCTGAATCTGATCTGAAGACTATAAATTAAGAATATTAGAATATATAACATTATTTGTGTAACACTTTTCACCTACCATACCTTGAATGAGATGTTTATCAATTTTGAAAAACAAACTATTAAATGCTCTAGTTCTTGAACATACAACATATAATTGACCATGAGAAAAACACAGTTTTTTGAGATATACCCAACTCTATCAAATGTTTGACCTTGACTTTTGTTAATTGTCATTAAATAAGCCAATCTGACAGGAAACTGACAACATTTCAGAACAAAAGGGAAATTAGAA
>QPEY01000585.1:13114-45658 GCA_014706445.1 Hydra viridissima
TTTCGACGAATCCGACAGACTTTAATATAATTTAATTTCTATTGTTTAAAACAAAAGATTTGTAACAATGCGCAACGAGCATGGTTCGCCAAAAATACAATAGGTTGCATGTCCATCTCTTTAATGTCCATGGTTTTATAATTTGTTAATGGCCGTCAAAAAAGTCTTATTAAATTTATATCTTCCCAGTAAGTTTACTTTTTTCCATTTGTAATCTTTTCTTCGGTAGAATAAATATATCTTTCCAGTAAGATGTTAAGGGGTTATTTTCCGGTATTCAAACTTCCAGTTCAAGGAAGTGTAATAAATTTATGTAAATTTTATTTATATGTAAAATTTTCGATATATGTCATGCTAATGGCAAAAGACATCGCACTATGTCAGAACGAGGTTGGTTAGACAACGTCGTTTTGACGTCGTTATCGCGACGTTATAACAATGTAGTAACAAGTTGGTTGACATTGGCGATGAAAACTTAACGTAAACCCGAGGTCGGTTTGACATCGCTTGCCCACTGGGGAACTCTTTACTAACAATACACACATACACAACATATCAAGTTTATTCTTAGAGATATCCGTAATTTTTTTATCTAAGGGCTTTAATCATAACATCAGTGTTACTTTAAATGTAACAAACTGTTACACAGACAGATCGTTTTCAATAGACATTCCAATAAATTGCTCTTACCGAAATAGCAAAAACATAATATGGAGTCAAGTTAAACCTTATCGGGAAAAGATAATATGTTCAAACAGCAAGTTAACAAAATTACAAATAAACAACAATACCTTGACAGGTAATCTAGTTTGCGTTTAGTTATTTTTTGTTAATTGGGTAGTTGATTTCATTTAATCATTTTTTGTCAGTTTGTTTAAACCAATTTTTTCTTAAGTTTATATGAAATATTTACATCAGCGCCGTATTAAGTTAAATCAATATAAAGATGAAGTCCCTGATGGAGTTTAAAGTATTTTACGATTATTTAATTTTTATGGGTTTAAGAGAAACCTAAAATCTATTTTTTCAGAATTCCTTTAGTGCAAAATATTTCGATACATCTTAAAAGATGATCTAAACAAAATTTACAGCAAGGATTTAAACTGAATGTATAAAAAAATGCACTTTGTTAAAATAAACCTTAAAGAGAAAATAATTTCATTGATCTGCGCTCAGAATTATATGAATAAAATATACTAGTTTTTTTTTTCCAGAAAGTTATGGCCGAGGTATATACTGGGACAAAAGTTGCTCTTGCATTTATGTTTGTATGAGTCAACATGTTGTCAGCAGGTAGGTCATTATTTGCTTATCTAACTATACTTGAATTAACTTTTTTAAAATGCATACTAAAATACTAGCTCAATGACACAGCTACCCACATTTTCTTTAAAACAAATGCAATTTAAGGATTTTGATTATTAAATTTATTTTTCCCCTGAAATTTTTCAACAGTATGAAAGCTGCGTGCTATTACTCGAACAATGATGGCGAATTATGGACAGGTAAATTGTATTTATCTAATAAAAGTGAGTTAGAAAACTTGTTAAACAACAGTTTAACAATTTTTTTCGCTTGATTTGATTAAATCTTTTCACATTGACTTCCTGACTGTATGTAAGAAGAATTACACAGGGTAACATTTTTGTTAATTTTAGTCAAAAAAAAAAAAAAAATTTTATTTCAAGAGGAAATTAAGTTTATTCTTTAAACTAGTCTTGCTTTTAGAAAAAATCTTAATTGAAGTTATCTGATTTAAAAGATTGCTTAGATTGATTAGGCTACTTATACTTTTTCATTCGGCAACTAGTGAAGTGACTTAAGAGGATATTGCAACTTGTCGGGTAAACTCGCATTCTTGCCCTCTCATTCCTAACTGAAAACATAAATTTAATTACGAAATTAACAGATTTATCAAAAGTTGGTGTGCACGAATCTCCTTTGAAAATTTTGATAGAAGTTAATCATTTAATGATAAATGCCCTCAGCAGGTTTTACGTAAACGTAGTTTAGGTTATTGTTTAGGTGAATTTACCACCCTCATAAAAAAGTATAGATTAAAATAAAATAACGAGTAGAATTATTTTTTTTCAGTTTTTTAATAAGGAACATAATTTCAAACAAGCTCTCATACAAGATAAAAACCGTGTTATTTATTTTAATTGAAACCATCAGTGGCGTTTATTGTAATATTTAAAGCCTAAAGTTTGTAAGTGTGTATGAATGAGGGTATGTTTTTTATACAAATACACAGATTCGATTGGAACTGCGCAGAATTTTGCACAGCCCTCTCATTTTTCCAGTGGATGGTCATAGGCTACTTTTCATCCCAAAATTTTGACCCTAAGGATACCTTATTTACTATATCCTGTTTACTAAACAGGGTACCCCAAGGAGGCAGAATTTTATCAAGTTTCTTACCAAAAGTTGTTCACGAGGGTAGTTTTGTATAACAAAATTTTTACGGTAGTGTGTTGCTACCCTAGGTTGCCCTGATTATTCTCTGATTATACCCTGGTTACAACCTGATTATACTATGATTCTGCCCTGATTTTTTGCACAGGGTACCCCATGGAGGCAAAATCTCACAAAGTATCTTTAGCAAATGTTGTTCACCATGGTTAATTTCTTTAGCAAAAGTTGCACGATTTCGTGGACTTTTACTTGGGTACCCATATTTTGCCCTTATTCTGCCCTGATTTACTAAATTGGGTACTCCAAGTAGGCAAAATTTCACTAAGTATACTAATCAAATGTTGTTCTTCGTGGTGAGTTTGTATAACAAAATTTTAAAACTTTACTATATCAGTTAGAGATGCGTTTGTCGCTATGTATTCATATTTTATGGAACAAAACCACACTTTACTATCTCAATGTTATTTGTTGGAAACTGAAAATACAAAATTTTAACACTGCACTTTATTAATTAGAGATGCCTTTGAAGCTATGTAATTACGCATTTTGAAACTAAACTACACTTTGAAAATTTAATGTTAGTTTTTGGTAACCCAAACTTAGTTCTCAAAAAATAACTAGTGTTGTTACGACTTTGAAATTATTCGCCTGTCGACTAAATCGATTTATGTATTTTCAAAAGTCGACTAAAATCGATTAATACATTTTTAAAATTGACTAAGTCGACTAAAAGTCGATTTAGTCGAAATATTTGAATAAAAAATATTATTATAATCATATACTTTAATGTTGCTTGACAATTAATCTTTTAGACGCAATGAAAAAGCTAGAACTTTAAGAGAGTAAAAAGATAAACTTGGTGTGTGATACTGTTATAATAGCACATGTTGGTGTTGTATCAAGAGCGTTTCCTTTTTTCAATTTTAAATCATCTTATCTATTAGATGAATTAAAATCAAATAAACGAACAAAATAAAACAGAAATTACAATCACAAAGTTAAAAAAAAAAAAAAAATAGATGAGCATTATATGTCATTTTTCACAACAGTTAAACCAAATAATTAACAAAAAATTATATTAAATAAAAACAGGTCGGGGCAGATGGGGCGGCTAAACTTTTTTGGAGGTGGCAGATTTGCAAAACGTAATCCGTAATTGAATACCATAACACATTACTTAACATTTTGTTTTAAAAGCATCAACTGGTAACTGTAAAAGCATCAACTGGTGACTATAATGAAACATTAATGAAGTGGTGCTACATACAGTAAGCCTAGAGTTAAGTTTATGTAATAGGTTCAATGGTCAGATATTTTGGTTCAATTAAAGTATTGGTGATTGAGGTCAAAGAATTCAAATCTGCGTATGTTTGGTCTCTAGGAGTGGTCATTACCGCACAGGGGTTAATTTCAGGGTGGGTCATTGGATGTCTTGACAGTTTTATAATAAAAAAAAGCGACATTTTGTATGTTTAAATGTAGTTAAACGAGTTCGGGTATTGAAATTTGGGCTTACTTTGTCTCTAGGAGTGGGCGAGACCGCACAGGTGGTCAGGGGGTTGTAAAGACGGTGTATTTTTTGTGCGAAGACTGTACACCAGCGTGTACAACAGGGGCATATGATACCAGTTGTACAGGCTGGTGTACAATTGTGCAGTCTCCAGGTTATAGTGATACAGCTTGTTAGGGTCCACTTTCTCGTTGCTGGAGAGGATACAGAGGGTAATGTAAAACCTCTTCATCAGCTCTTTATCAACACCTAAAATCTCTTCTGACTTTTGGTATCCCCTAAAAAACCTCCTAGCAGTATTGCTATTATTGGAGTTTCCAGATCCTCCTGACTTTGGAACATCAAAACTAATACCAAGACCAACCCTCAGCGCAACTTGAATCTGCTTTTTTTTTTTTAGTTTTAGCAGTTCCTTATTTCCTTCCTTAGCCTGCCACTTCTTAAAATTTAACATAGCCTGTTGGCTATGTGAAGGAAGCACTCCGTGCTTCTTATCCACAAACGAAAGGTGGATAGGGCATGTTAAATCTAATATCTGAAAGATCTTCCATAATTCTATAAACCTTCTCCAGGTCATTCAGGTTAGAGCTGCTCAGGCAGCAGATGCTGCAACTAGCAGTTGCGTCAATTACTGCACTAAGAATGATGGAAACTTTTTCATCAACCATGATCTCCTCCAGCTCATGGTAGATCATGAATCTATCCAACCTTGAAGGGAGAGCATAGAACTCCTTGAAAATGTTACACTCCTCCACCACGACATCTTTGCTCTCCTTTATGTATTGAAACCTGATTGGCCTGCAATAGAGTGTGGAGGTGGGTTTTAGGTTTGTCCAGACAACGTCATCCTCCATGCTCCAAATCTGTAGGGGAACCAGGCAAGTGAGGAACGAGGACTCTTTTAGTGCTATGTTGGCTAGCTCAACATTCTCAGATACTATCTGTTTATTATCTGTTTTTAATCTCTTTAAAAACAAATTATAACTACAATATATTTGATTTACCTCCTTCATTAACCTCCATCTTCTCCTCTGTCTCCAGCTCTTCCAGCAACCAGTAACAATTGCCCATAAAAAACTTCTCCCTCTTCCTTTCAGATTTGGTCCAGCGACGATTGAACCTCTTCAGTCAAACCTTGGCAACCTCTTGCCCAGGTCCAATGCCCTCCAATATCATGGTTTTGGGGAGTTTTTCTCACCCATAGCCCACTGTTGCATGACTAAATCTTTATAAATAATTCATATTTACAAGATAAACTACTTATAAAGTTTTTTCTTTACTCATTGGTCAACATCATATCAATATGAAAGATTGATAAAATTAAATTAAGTGAAAAAATAGAAATAAGGATGAAAGGATTATTAACCGGCTAAATCGACTTTTAGTCGATTAGTAGAAATCTCATAGTCGATTAAATCGACTATTCGATTTTTCAAAGTCGACTAATTTCGACTTTCGACTAGTTGACTTTTAGTCGATTTAGTCGAAGTCGATAACAACACTAGAAATAACGCTTTATATTTATTATTATATTTTTTGGAAAACTTTTGTGTCATACTAACCTTCAAAGAGTCAATATAAACTTTTGTTTTTGATACAATGCCTCCTAAAAAAAGATTTCTAAAAGGAAGACCCATTTCCGCTTCAAGAAAAATGTTTGCTTCTAGAGCAATTGAACCAGATAAGGATAGAGCAAAGAAGTTAGCTAGAGAATGGGATCATGCTTCAATAGTAAGGGTAAATGAAATTGTTTCAGAAAAGGAAAGCAGACTTAAAAGAATGAGTGATCATTCTTCAACCGCCAGGGCAAATGAGACTTCCGAAGAGAGACGATCTTGGCTTACAGCTGTCAAAGAAATAGCTGTTTTGAGAAGATCAATTCTGAATCAAAGCAACCTAAAAAAGATTTATTTTCCTGTCACCCATCTTAATTTTATTAAAAAAGTTTAAACATTCAGATTGAAAAAATCATTACTCTTTAAGCTCACTGTGAAGCTTAAAAGTTTAACAATGAGCCTTCTGGTCTTTGCTGCTCAAATGGAAAAGTGAATTCGCCACCTCTTTTCTTATCACCAGAGTCTCCCGAGGAAACATTAGAAGCTAGAACTACTGCCTTAAAGTAGCTCACTTGAGGGCAAAGAATAACTTTGAAAAGCGTAACATGATCATCCAGAAAAAATACAACATACTCTGAAGGGGTCGGTAGATCAACCCAAGTTATGAAATGGGACCAGGCTATGTCTCAAGAACCTTCTGCCAAACCTGATTGAAGCAACTATCCTTTCTGGGAATGCAAGAGAGGATGTTGTTTTTATACCCAGGATTCCTCTTATTCCAAGTGATCTTCCGTTTAACTTTAAACGGCTTCAGTTCCCATTTTGTTTGGCTTTTGCTTTGTCCATCAACAAATCTCAATCCCAGCCTTTGAAAGAAACACCAATACATTTGCAAGATTGTTGTTATGCTCATGTACAATTCCATGAAGCTTGTTCTAGGGTTGGATCTCTAAATGATATATCGATCTAGGCTCCGGAGAGAAAAACTGAAAATGTTGTCTACAAACAAGTTTTGGTATGAGAAATGAATGAGACAGTTTTATTTTAATTTGCTTTAGTGTTGAAAAGAATATTCTACGAATTCATTTTTATTGAACTTAGCTTTATTTAAAGAAATCTTTGCGCTAATACTATTTGATTATTAAATGTGAAAAAGATAAGGAAAATGCTTAAGTGTGACTTTTCTATTCAATTTTTTGGAAAATGATATTTTTATCACTATACTTGCCGGGTAATGACTAGCAAGTATAGTGATAATAACATCCTTAGACACTGTATTTCAGCTTTTTACAAACTGATAATATTTACATTTTTATAGACCTGAGTTCGGTTGCATATATATTAAACCGTGTGTTGCATTCTTTATATATATTTTTTACTCATCTTTGATACCTAGCAACTGTAGTATTACAAAAGTCGCAAGCATAATTTTTTTAACATCTTCGGAGTTCGTGGAGAAAAATAAAAAGTAATTGCTTTATTCATTATAGATGTCCATTTAACAATAGATTATCGTATATAGTTGCTGCTTATGAAAGGGAATGGTTCTAATTTGAAATCACTCAAAAAAAATTTCAGTAATAACATATTCGGCTATTGACAGCGCAATTAAAATCAAATTTCTGAAAAAGACAAATTTACTCATATAAAAATTCTAACAAGGAAGCGCTGAAAAATATACGTTATTTTAATATCAAGGTATACAAAGATACCGTTTGTGCAAAAAAATCACACAACACCAAGACAAGCTACGGAGTTAATTTTATGGCACTGGTAATAATTAATTAAAATGCAATTTCAGTTTCACTTGTTAGTCCAAATAAGCGTAACGTAAATCGTTTGGAAAAAATTTTCAAAAAAATCTACCAGTGTTTTTCAAAATGTCAATTTTGTGTACGACAAGATGATTTGTAAAGATAATTTATAGTACACGAACACAATACAAAAAAAGCAATTTATTTGGTAAGAAGAAGTCGAACTCAGTTTCAAATTTTCCTATAATTTTTAAGCAATAATCTTTGGCAAAAAAATGTTTTTGGCCATTTCCTCCAGCTAAATGCTTTAATAAATTCTATTCATCCTTTTTAAAATTGTTACACAGCTGATCAGTTGGGTTTTTGTCTTTTGTTTTAATATGACGAAAAACTGTTTATCACTCTGTGTATGAATTAATCCTCTCCATGGTTGCATGTGTTCGTCATCGTACTTGTTAAAGCATGGTTTCAAATTTAATACCTCAATAGACCAATATATAAAATTGAGATATTATGAGAAGAGTTTACCATATTTAATTTCACTTGAAACATGCCCGCTGATTACTATGCTTTTTTAAGCAGTTCTTTTAAAAAATTTTTTACTAAATTTTCTCATTTTTTTTGTTTGCATGAATCATTATTTAATCTTGCTTTTTAATTTACAACGAAGTCAAAGATTTTATTCCAATTTTTAAAATTATTCATTTAAACATTCAAAAGAGATTAAGTAATTTATTAAAAGCACTTAATAAATCACTTAACTTTAATTTAACTGCCGTCTCGATGTTACCGTTTCCGTAATAAACTGGCAACACCCATTATTTTTAATGTAACAGCAACAACTTCCATCGTCACATTCTCGTTTAAATTTCTTTTAAATTTGAAAGGAGTTTTTGGTAAATCATTTTGGTAAAATTAACTTCATGCATTTGCATTATCATAGGTTTGGACGTCTGCATTGGGTCTGTTGTTGGTCATACTTCTAAAAGGAACCTTTACGCAATTCACAGATCTCGAAAGAGCTATCTAATGTTTGACAACAATTATAAGAAATGGTTTGTACTAAACAATAACGATTTTGCCGAAATCTTGAATAATGTAGATTTTAATGCTTTAAAGAACTTAGAAGAAGATCGCGATCAAGTTTTCAACCTCGGAAACAGAGAATGGAAAGGCGGGTTTGTTACTGATTTATTTCTTTTCATTTACATAGTATGAATTGGTTATTTAGTCAAGGGAAAAAATATATATATTTATACATATTAGTTCAATTTGAAAAGAACTTTTTTCCGGATTTGATTGAAATATTTAAAGATATATTTATTTGTTCACTAAAACTGTTATTTTAGTTAATTCGCATTTCTCATAACACTCTAGGAAAGGCTGTTGGTTTATTTTTTCGAAATGTTTCTGGCGATCCCTGGATTCAAAGAGTTAGGTGGAATATTTAGAGTGGGAATTTTTTGGATTGAATAAAACTTTTGACCCGAAAGAAAGTGAGAATCAAGAAATCAACACCAGTAGCATTAAAATATTTAAGGGGGTCAACACTGATAACTAAAAAAAGAAAAAAAAAAAAGTTTCAATTCAAAAGGCTGTTTGAAAATCTTTTAAACCAAATGAAACGTCATCACATTTTGATCAAAGATTCTGGTAGGAATTCAAAAAATGTTCGTCGTTTGGGACGAAATTACTAATATTTATCAGATTTTGACTATTATGTTTTTAATAAAGCTTTTTTAATAAACTTCGTTGTAAAAGTTTCTACTTTTTCATGGTTGATAAAAAAAAAAGGAATTTTTTCAATCGCTTTGTAGAGGTTTATGATACTTTTTTTTTTCGCTTGTTTTTGAAAACCAACTGTTTGGTTTTTGTTACCAACTACAACGTCTTTCAGCTAATTGCTTAAATGTCCTATTAAGAAAATGAGGGCTGTTGTTGCGCAGCTACTAATCTTAGTAATCTTATCCCTTATTAACATAAAGTGAAGAAAAGAGCACTTTTTAATTTTATTTTATTTTGGAATGGGGTGGAGAATGGACATAGTTGCCATACTATACCCTCAATGGGCAGTACAAATGACAACTTATGTTTTTTGTAATGTCTTTATCACTTTTAACTCAATTATTTTTACAAAATTATTAGTTATTTCTAATGCGTTAGCCGTGTCTTAAAAGTGATTTATTAGAAATTTATTTTCCTAATCCTTGGTCTCCCACTAAATATTGGTTTATTGCTAAGGCTGGTTAATGTGGAGGCGCAGTGATTAGCATTTATTCAATGCATTTTCAAGTCTACATCTAAGATTTGTCTTTTTAATGAATAATTGGTTCGTTCATCATCTCTACCATATTTTCTATAAACTCATCAGCATGTAAGTAACTTTTTCGAAATGCTTCAGGCAGCCCTTAATAATGTCTTTTACAGTTCCGTTAAGTTATATGGTTTTTCTTACCCTTCAAAGCATCTGTTTTTATCGTCCCTGTACTTATCGCGCATCTTGTTACGTATTTTGGAGATAGAGAAAACATCGCTAAAATCCAAACATCTCCGATTGGAAAGAGGTGGTATGGCTGAGAGTGATTATTCATTTATGCTAGAATGCATTTCAAACAATTTTTATCACCGCAAAATACTCAAGGTTATGTTCATAATACGTCGGTTAACGTAGAATCCATATAAATTTAGACCTTTTGCAGTGTAAAAATTGCTTTAACGGTAAAAAAAGTCAACTCAGTTCACAAGGGGACTCTTACAACTAATGAACAGCTGAGTAAACAAGATCAATACACAATCGTTATTGATGCTGGTAAAATAAAATTATCTAGTTTTGAACCATACTCAAATTTCTTGAAGAAGGCTGTTAATGTTTAGATTCGTTAAACTTTTTATTTTTTGAGACCTTATAAGACGTGAAGCCATTGATCTCTTGTTCCATAGTTAGGCCGCGATGTTAAGTGCTTGGGAAATTATTTGATCTGGCTTGCAACTCGAAGGAAAAATCAGATCATCTTAGCCATATTCCAACTAAAGGATCCAAATTATATCGTATAAATTATTTATATTAGTTAAATATAACCGTTTAAGAAGACGAACACGTGGATAAAAATTTTTTGAAAGCAAATATTTGTACTTTGTTGGAACATTTTATGTGCAAAAACAATTGCAATTTGAAAAAGTTAATTCAAAAAAACTGAAAACTAATTTGAGCTTAAATATTTAAAAGCAGCAAAAAGCTGAAAAATTAATTCTTGTTTTACAATACACAAACTTTAGTAAAGTACAAATGTTTCAAAAACTTTATCATAAAATCAATATGTAAACTTTATGATGTTTATCGCAGTCACTTATAAAATAACGGATCAGGGCGCTGAAAACTTCATGTCTCACATGAGTACGTTTTTAGAATGTTTAAAGTATCAATATTAACGGACATCAGACATTGGTTTAATAAAACCAATAAATTTGTTTTATAAAATTAGCAATCATTAATATACATAAAGTTGTTGCTTTCTGACGAACTATTTTAGAAGGAAGTGTCGCGTTATGATTTGTTACATTATTTCCAGTTACTGTTTAATGTAATCTTAAACTAAAAATGATGCCCTAAAAAATATGACGTTTTTTATTTCCTTTAGAGAAACAAGAAATAGTAAATTATACAAAAGCCAATACTCTTAACAAATTAGCCGCTGCCCCCATTTTCTTCTCGGCAAAGATCCCGGCAAACCCAAAGTAGTTACAGCATTTTAAATAATATTACTAGAGCAGCTATGCCTATTACTTTTCAACTTTTTTGGAATAAAATGATTGTCAGGGCCAGCTTTCAAAAATTGGGGGCCCGGTGCAAAAAAAGTATTTAGACCCTTTGTTGCAAAACATACGAGTAGCATAAAGCCTGCTTGCACGGCATCCACTTATAATATAATGAAGCCAACTTTTTTTGCCTATCACAGAAGTAAAGTTCAATTATTCGCAAACTTCTTGTTCAATATACAGTAACTCCAAATTGGATAAACGTTCTTAACTCATGTTCGAACGCAAATGTTTTGATTAACTTCAATTTTGAGAAGCTGCGTTCTGTAGTAGCAACAAATACTGGAGTTGATTCATCAAATAGAAATCTGACGTCTTCTCGTTGAACCAAACAGATGTTTCTCAGCTTACTAATTACTTCTGACGCATCTATGCATAACTTATTGGACGAGAAGTCTGTCAAAGCAACTTTTAGGTTTGTAGAAAAACTCTTGATATCATCATTTAAGTAAGTTTTCATTTGCTGAAAATCATGTAAGTAACTGAATTTGACATTGATGTCTCCCAACATCAAAAATCAATCGTGGAGCTGTTGTTGAGCTATGTCAATTAATTGAATTAAAATTCAATTCGAAAATGCTTTTATGGATAAGCAAATCGTTTGTTAGGCATTTCATAATGAAACTATCGTTTAACTCGACGTTATTGTTTTGTAGCGAATACATAAGAAATTTAATGCTCTTCTGTGATAGCAGTGCCTTTGCTAAGACTGTTCTCAAACCTATTGTTACAGAGATTTGCCAGACTAGTACACGTTGCTTCCGCAAGTTTGGTGACCACGGAAATATTTATTTGAGGTTTCTGAAAAATTTGGTCACTTCGTTCAGTTCCGTTAAAGATTCAAGTCAATCACAAGAGACGATGACGGAAATGAAAAAATAATGTCGGCTAACCTCTGTCCTAAATAAACTAATGTACTGTTAATCGCTCAAGTAAAAATACTTTTGCTTAAGTAAAAAATGTTTACTTTTTCCACCTATGGTTAACTAGGGGGCCCCTAATAAGCTGGAGACACGGTGCAGCTTCCTTGATTACGCCGCCTTAAAGTCCTTAAGTTTGACAAAGTTTTGCACTTTTTTTTAGGGTTTATTTTCACTTTGGCAGCAGTTTATACCTTAGGAAATGCTGAGATTTTCACGCCGTGCTTAAGCCAAGTTAAACTACGCTTTAAATTGCAAATCAATATTTTGGTCTATAATATTAAAACGGTACATTTACCAATTAAATAATTGCTATAAAAATTATTATTATTACATAGAAGAACACTCATTTAACCATTATTTTGAAAATAATGATCAAAATCACAGTAATCGGTAACGTTTTGACGTATAAGTAGGAAAAAACTATCAAAATTTAAACTAAAACTGCCATAAACCCGTAACCAGTTAACCAATCCAATTGAAATTTTATCCAAAGCTTGGTATGGCTTTAGGCAACATTTGCACAAATTTATATCATATTGTATAGAGTGGTTATCATTTTACAGATGTTTTTATTGGCGCACTATGAAGTCAAAACTTCATTCAACTTAAACATTCAAATTAATTACTGTCCTTAGGCAAAATAAAAAGATTTCAAAATTTGCATCACAGGGTACCTTAATGTGTATGCTATCACCCAATATAAGTGGCGTTTTTGAGTCAGCTATGTTGGCATTATCACGATTCATGATAACCGTGTATACTAGATCAATCTTTACAACCGAAGTTAATATTTATAACAATATTATGTTTTATCCTGGAAACAAGTTTTTTACTTTCCAAGTTTAGCTTCCTAATTTGAGTATATATCCTATATATTACCTATAATTGATTTAAAGCTAGGTCTCAGTTTACTTTCTCATCATCCATAATTATGCAATAGAGAAAGTTTTCTTGTAAACAGGAAAATAAAAAAAGCTCATTTATTTTGAAAAGAATTTTTGCTCAGTCTTTATAATAACCCAACCATTTTATAAAAACCACATTAAAGAAAATATTTAAACTCCATACAAAGCTACCATAATAAACTCTGAAGGCGGATTTTCTACTCTAACACATTCATGTATTATATAAAACAAAAGAGTCAAACCTCTTCCATGGTTCACAGTCCTAAGTTTTGTGATTGCATGTGTTTTGGAGATATGGTCTGTACTTAAAGCAATAGTATATTCATATATTTTTCTTTAATTATTATTTAAATTAGAAATATCAGTTTCATCAACAAACAAGTGAATTTCTGAATTAATTCAATAAAAACTTGTTATATGTATTAAATCTTCTAAAACAGTTGAATAAACTAAACTTTTATATTAATCAGATCGTTTGTTTTTCCATCAAATAAATTGATTATTTCTCTAAATGTAAATCATTTTAGTGGAGTTAATGTCCCACTAAATTCAACTTTCTATTGCTTTTTTTCTTAACAATTAAGTGATGATCTGAATAAAAAATGTAACTTGAATTTTCAAGAACTACAGTTTCACGAGTTTCCAAGCTGTTAAACTCTTCTAGAACTACTCCAGTTAAAATTGCTTTACTAATTCCTGCTTCATTCATTAAAATTTTATGCGATAAATATTGTCTTGCCTTCATTACACTTTCTGCATTATATATACGGGTACTTCTTCAATCCCTGATATTTTTATTGGTTCTCCTTCCAATTTGTATTTACTTTTGTGAACAAGTGTTACTTTAACTTTTTTTATCATTGTCATGGTCCATTCTAGGACTTTGTAGATACAACAGAACATTCGAGAATCTTCCATAGAACCCTCTAGATATATAATAACGTTCCGGAATATTCTGTATCTTTCTAGGAACTTTCTGTTTTACTATAAATATTAAGTTTGTGATACTATTTGTATTCTATTGGTATTACTGAATCAAAAATAAAAGCTTTACTGAAATCGAACTTTTCTTTGGATCTGTCAAGAAATATAACAATCATCAACTCCACTAACATTTAATTGAAAAATCTCTTTCTAATGTTCAATACCAACTTTTTCTCCCATTCGACAACTTCTCATTAAAAACTTTCTTTTCAGTAACATTATCATTTCTATTAGAAACTTTTACAATGCCATAGTCCATTAGTAACACTGTCCTTACTCGAGCAGTAGCATTGGTGCTAGCTTCAAAACGTATTTCTAAAAATATACTTTTAAAAATTCAAAACTTGAGGATTATTTTTCACTGTACCTGTCATTTTATGTGCTACTGGCAGTTATACAACGTAACGTCTGTAAAATGACCAAAACTAATGACTTGAAAGTTTTTCAGCAGATAGAATCTTCAAAAGTTTTTTATTAAATTGCAGTTAATATGTAATGAATAATAGCCTTACCAAGTGAAACGAAAAAAAAAAGGAAATAATATTTTAACTTTGCGAAGAACAAAATAAAAGATCAGTAAAGCAGCGTGCAATTTTAAAAGGTCATCAGCCATTCCTCATATACTTGGTAAATAATTGCAATCGGACTTATTTATGAAGCAGACTTTCTTTTTTGTGTTTTGTTAAATGATCATTAAACAATTATTTTAAGGAAATACTTATAACGATTTTTTTTATAAAATTAATTCATACAAAAATATTTAAGTTTATATAATAACATAAACAGTATTAACAGGAGATGGTTCTGTATAAAAAATGATTAACCAGTTTCCCTAGCTAAACTATATAATAAAAAGAATAGTATAAAAGATTTGTTTATGCATAGACATAAAGTCTACACAAGGAAAAAACTCGGTTCGAGTAATTTTTCAGTTTTCATTACAAAATTATCAGTTGATTCATCTAGTGAAAAAAAATACATTTTCACCTAGATTTATAATTTAGAACTTGACTCAAAAGTTTCCAGAGATATTAAACATCAAATTTTTTCCAATTTTAAATAAAAGTGTAAAAAATGAATTTACACATTTTTACTCAATATTGAATGCTTGATTACTTTATTTGCGCAGCAGATCAATATTTTATCATCTTTTACTATTCTTTAAAATTTTGAAAGACGGACTGTTTCCTCGTAATAAAATTAAAAAATTATTTTTCAAAGCTGTCATCATTAAGAAAAACATTTTTCTGGAATTTGAAAAGTATTTTTGGGAGTAGCGGAACCTGTTTTACCTTTGACCACGTTGTACTAGTAGTCACTCCGTCCTGTTGGTCTACTATTATCGTTTTGCAAAAACGTGAATTGCCATTTAAGATATTCGTCCATAACCACTCTTTTAACCGTAAAATATTACGTTAAGGATAAATTGTGTTGATCCACGAGGAAAACTTTATCTCTTAAAAAGTAGATAGCCATGTTTATCTTAATTTGATAACAAAACTGTCATAAATTGTTATTTGGCTAATGTATACTATTATTAATATTAACCAACAACTTTTTTTTATTTTTATGGAAAAGTTTATATGATTAATTCTAATCCTAAATGGGGTGTGAGATTATAATTATTAAAGAAACCTATCTCTTGTACCTTTGACCAGCTAGGTCGTTGTACTTTTGACTGGTTGATATTGCGCTTTGATTTTTTGCGAACTTTAGGAGGCCGCTTTTATGAAAATTTTGATTAAGATTATGGACCATTTGCTACATGACCACTCTTACATGTAAAAATAATCGGAAAGCGTAAGTTGTAAAGGTTAATTTTTAGGATTAGTTTTATCCAAGTAGCAACGTTTATATGGCCCAACAATGGTCCAGGCCTGCGTGCGGAACTTGGCCGGGCATGGCTTGCCATGCACATTGGCTTAATTATGGTCCAGGCCTGGCTAGCCATTGCAGGCTCTGCCGTTTCAACGGGTCGCCACTGGCAAATGCTTAAAGGTCCTATGCAAGCCCATAGATTCACCAGAGCCGAATCAGTGACGGGCCAAAAAAAGTAAATTGCTATTATTATAACCTTCCTCCTCATCATTTGAATCTATTGCATGTACATATTACTCAAAGATGAAAACAAAGTTTTAGATTTCTAATTTATTTTATTTAAATTATTAAAGCCTGCCATTTAAAAGTTCCTTATAAATAAAATAGAGAAAATACCATTAAGTTAAACCACTCTTTTCGACTTGTAAATTTAAAACAAAATAAGTATAATTGCTTTATCAAAATATAACCAAATTCGACGAACAAATGCTATTTTAAAATCTTGTAAAGAAGAATACGTTAATAAAAATAAACTATTTTTGACTTAATTATTATATTATGTAAAATGTAAATTATAAATATAATATATATAATATAAGTTAAGATATAAATTGATACAATTATAACATATAATAAAATCAAAAAGATTTGATTTACATACATTTAAATTTCTTCATAAATGTTTTATAAGCGGCTGCCTATTTTACAATTTTTTTAATTATTATTGTTAACTTATTTGTGTCATGATCGAAATTCCTTAAAGAAACATTTAGAACTAAAATGTATAATCAATCCGTTTTCATAATATATGCCAGGTTGCAATTATAGCAACCATACTACCAACGAATGGTATTTAACAATGTTCAAAGCTATTTATCTCAGCAGACTTTCTTATGGCTATTTGTTTTTGCCACCGTTACGATCAGTAGCTCCTGCCAAATAGTGAACAACGGCTTTTTGGATATCATTTTCAGATGCACCTTTGGTTGGACCATTTTTTCTTAATGCTCCTGCGAATATACATCATCCTTTGTAGTTAAATACAACACATTACTTGTTACTAAACATAATGCTAAGAATAAGTATACATTATATGTTATGAAAAAATGTATGATGCATATTAGTTTATATCTTTAAATGTATTTAGTTATTCCTTAAATTTAGGAACAATCCCTTCTAGTTTAAGATATAAATGCATGTAAAAAGACATTTACATTATAAATTTTTGAATAAACAAGTATTTAAATCATCTACTATACCTTTTTATCAATATTTTATATCGTTATACTTACTGTTTTGCTAACAATTGTTTGAAATTTGAATTTTTCGCACTAGCATATAATAAATTACTATGTTGGCAGCTCCTAACTGTTGTAAGTTGGTAAGCAATTATCATTTTAGACCTACATAATAACTAGATTTCTTTGGACTAATTTCAAAACTTAGATACTTTTTCTTCACTACTATTTAAAAAAATAATTCTAAACAAACTAAAAATAAAAATTATACTTAGTCTTCCTTAGAACTTGTACCTTATTTTATCATATTCGAAAAAACGAAAAACAGAAAAGGTAACATACAACAAATAATTGTCAGAATATGTTTTGTTATTCGAAAAATATATATTTATATTTGAAACTTATGTAAACATTTTTGAGAAAAAAATGTTATGTTAAACAAAAAAACAGATTTTATTTGAAACTTATATATTTATTAACATTTGAACTCAAGTTGTAAAACTTCGTTACAATCAGTTTTTTAATTTTCACATAATCGTTCATTTATTTCGTCGCCATCTTGAGAGCCCGAAATAGACTTTGAAAAAATTGCCGTATACACCATTAAGCTATGTTTTGAGCAGTGGCCCAGTTGTGGTTAACTGGCTCTGGCGCGCTGTCTGTGTATATATATCGGTCCGTTATTAGATATCCAGGACTGGGAAAACGCAAAAGGACAACATGACAGTTGCTATCTGGCAAACCAGCTCTGGTGAATCTTTTACGGTACAAAATTGGTTCATATCGACTCCGGCATGCCATTCATGGAACTTTAATATCCCGTAAATGGATTGCCAGAACTGGCGTAGCCAGCACTGACCCATACGAGCGCTTCTACTTGGGTAGACAGTTTTGATTGCTTACAAAATAGTTATATAAGCTTTTATTGGCATGCGGTTAGCCAGAAATTTCTTTACAACATAACAAAGCTGTAGTAGTCCAAATAACTTATTATTACTTATGACATTATGGACAAAGGAACAAAACACCTCAGTCAAAGGAACAACTTGCATGTTGTACCTTTGATCTTTGTATCTTTGATCTTTGGCTACTTTTTTAAAACGCTCGAAAATGATACATTTTGGTCGAAAGAGAAAAAACTTAAAAGTAGAGTTTTTAACACTAACTTTGAATTGCTTAAATTGATTCAATTGTTTGGGAAAAAAGTGCTCAGAAACAAGAAGCGGTCAGAGGTACAACAAGTTTCCTTATAGAGATTTCTCTAATTCGATTGCGCAACTAATTTCTCATCTTGAAAAAGAGGCCAGTAAGGACAAAAATGTAAACAGATAAAAACTCTTTCGCGAAATTATAAAATTAAAAGCATATTTTCGCTCCAAAAGATGTCTTATTCCAACTCAAGCATTTTCAGACCAAACGAAGTGAAAAAAGGTGGAAGAGGGATGTATTGCTGTATTCCACTGCGCGGAAGTTCATTTTATAAGAACAATAGGGAAAAGACTAACATTGCCCTAGTTTCTTTCCCTATTAAGAAAAAAAACTTGTTGTTTACAGAGCTTGGTGTAACGAACTATTTAAATATAAACATAAAGGAGGTGCTGATAAATTTGAAATACTGAAACACACGAAAGTGTGTGAAATTCACTTTAGGCCTGAGGAAATAAAAGTTAGTTCAGGATGCGGTAAAAAAACTTTAAAATTAATGAATGAAGTTCCTAGCATTTTTTAATTCAAGACACTACAAGATAAGTTGCTTAGAAAGTCTCCGTGCAAAAAGTTGAAATATCCAGAGTTTACAATTATTATTGATACTGAAACTCATACAATAAACGATTCTACCAAAAACGCAGATTGTGAAGATTATAAACTTTTATCTTCCGAAAAAACAATCACAGAAAAAAAAATAGAAGTATGTCATGAAAGTTACAGAAGCTTGCTTGAAGAATATAAACATTAAAAATAATAAACGACCAGCTAAAAAATATTATTTTTAGCTACCAAAATTTTGAAAAAGAAAAAATAATTTGCCGCTATTTGCTTACATTTTTGTCCATACTGACCTCTATTTCAAGCTGAGAAATTCGTTGCGCAATCGAATTAGAGAAATGTCTATTGATGATCACTGCAACATCCTCTTTATCATGTCTTTTAGCAGCTTTTTCACCATTTACAAAATATATTCTGAATATTTCATTTAATGAATGAAAATTTTAAGTACAATCAGTTACCAGGTATTTTTCATTACCTGGCAATTTTCATGCAATGGAACTGTTTGTATTACTAAAAAAGTGAACTACCGATACCGATTGGAATTTTCTATACAACTGGAGATGGTATTGAGGAAACAATACCATCTCCAGTTAAATAGCTAATTCAAAAGGATGGCATTTTAGAACTTAACTCTGAGTTTATGAGTTAGCTAGACATACTCAACTTTTGCTGTCCCAGTTTAAAACTTTAACATCTAAAAATCAGACATTTTTTTGAAAAATCGCTTTAAAGTTATAAAACATAAAGAATATACCCATCAAACGAAGAACCATTGTCATACAAGTTAAAAAGCTTAGAAAATAAAGTTATTATTGCATATTACAGATTTCAAATAGAAAGATCATGCCTCTATTATCAGAATAAACACACATCTACAAAGTACAATTTATGAGAGGTTACACGGTATAACTGGGGAAACGATAAATATGACGCTAAAATCCATCTGGCTGATTGTATGATGATTATTTACATTCTGCTGCTCTAATTGACCATTACCAAACATTTGACGGTTTCCTGTGTTTTGGTTAAAAATTTTGGTGAATTTTTTTTCTAGTTTACACATTTGTATCAAAGTATTAGCTAAAACTTTTGAGTTGAGTTACTGACGTTTAAAATTATATCATCTTAAAAATCGGTAATTCAACCTCCACAAAAAATTTTAGCTAATACTTTGACCAATATGATACCATATTTTAGACCAACTCTACATGGGTTTAAGATTGGATAGTGGGAAAAAATACGCTAATAACCAAAGCGCAGCAACCAATCTTATAATATATGAATGTAAAATAAAAGATTAGCTGCCGTGGAGCTCAAGGTCTAATTGTATGAAAAACAAACAATGAATACATTAATATTTTTTGGTAATACCCAAGACAGAACATCAATAAACCAATTCTAAAACCTTTTTATCTCATTTTACTTACTCCTGATTTAACTGTGATTTTGGAAAATCCATTTTTAGCAAAGAAAAACTTTAAAAAGAATATTCAAACTAATTTTAAATTATTTACTTTACTATAACATTTTGAGGAAACATTTTTCTCTTATACTTTAAATAGAGGTGTTTAAATTTTTACATCGGTTAGTTTTGGCATATCCGACGTGAATAGAATGGTTTTTGCTTTTGAAATAGGTTTTCTTGCATTATTAACTGTAGAAGAAAAACACAAAAATTGCTGCCACTAAAAATAATCTTTGCAGTTATAAAAAAACGTATAATGTGTAAACACAATAAATACCAATAAAAACCAAAAAGTTGCGAACTACACATTTTGATCAAAACTAAACACTTCTTAATTTAGATCACTGTTCTAATAAAGCTCCTTTTTTCTTCGAAATTCCTGCTATAATCCTAACATTTAGATGAAATATTTAAAATTGATTTCAAAAATGCTTTTAATATTTAAATTTTGAATTAGGTTGTAAATAAATTCAAATAAATATTTAAGCTCCTATGCAAAAAAGATTTGTGGAAGAAGAACTTACTATAGAATTAAAAAGCTTTTTTAAATGAAAAATCTAATTTTTTTAAAAAATAAAATGATTAAGGATTTCTCGATTTTGGTACGAATGTTTTTTTTTAAACATTTTTTGTTTTTGATTTAATATTTTTAAAGTTTCATTAAAGTATTAAATAAAAATTTGATGGAGACAAGCGATTTTTTAAAATTAGAACCTGTAAAATGAATGTTATTCAGTATTTCATGCAGATTTATATATAGAACCACCTCCTTTTATTACTGTTTCCAAAACGTAAAAGCTATACGCTTAAGGCGCGTGATTTTTGATTTTCACATTCGCCCAAAATGTATCCATAAAATAAAAAATAATATTTATGAAAGTGACTTCATATCAGGGAGTTTTTTAATTTTAAAGATATTAGAATGAAAAACAAAATTTTTTCATAATTATGACATGAATGATTGTAGTAAGCAATTGCTTTCAGTTACTTCCGTCTAATCACTTTTTTTCAAATTAGTAAAACGTGATACACCAATAGTTTTAAGATGTTACAGGCGGATGATTAAAATATGTAAACTTGATGAAATAAATAATTGGATCTTAAAAAGAATCATCAGTTGAAGACGTTTAACCCTTTAAAAGTTAATAATGCTGCATGAGACCCAATGATATTTTGAGTATTAATAATATTTAATTAACATCGTTTTGACGAAGTTGTTCTGCTAACAAAACAATTTTTATTTAACTCAATAAAACAAAAATTTGGGGCAAAACTAGTTACAAAGAAATCATTTTTAATATCTAATGGTCACAAATTATATTACGTATTTTAAATTTCTTAAAAACAATAAATTATGATGAATGTCATTAAATTGACTTACTTGTCATAATTATCATATAATTTCAAGATATTGGTTTGTTAGCTTTTTTTAGCACTAAATTTTGTTTTAGTCAACTTATTTTAGTTAGACTAAAATGTTAGTTTACTAAATTTACTTACGCGAAAAAGTTAGTCGACTAAATTTAGTTAGACTAAAAAGTTAGTCAGCTAATTTTAGTTAGTCTAAAACTAACCTTAACTCCCACCCCTAGAAACAATTCGCAGAAATTTAACCTAAAAATCATAATGATCTAATTAGAGATTTAATTTTGTCGAATTCCACTCAATCCTTGAATATGTTACTAAGGGGTGATGTGAAAATAAAATAATTCTATATTCTTTAGCCGGCAACAAATAATGTTTTCAAACATAGTATAAACAGATTTTTAAAAATGATAAACATCTAATTAATTGATTTAAATTAAACCCATGTAATATAAGTGAAAATAACAAACATTGATTATGAATATGATATTTAGCACATAGCATTACATAAATATGAGATTTCTTATACATAAACTTTAAAATGGTTAACCATTAAACTGCTAAGCAACATCAAAATACGTCAAGTCCAAATGCTAATTCTTTTAAAAAAATTTAATTGACTCCTAACTTCACTCATATATCTTTTAATGCTAAACGTGCTTTTAGTTGATTAAAAACTATAAAAAGTTATTTGTGATACAAAATAGCGAATGAGTTATTTGAATCAGTGAAGTTTAACATTTAAAGAGCTCAGTGAGAAACAAATTGGAAACAACTTTTCTTTTCTTATCAGGTTGCAATGGTGCTTATAAACAGAACTCTTCAATGTAAGTGATCAACTGTGTTTTTTAATGCTATTTATATGTAATTTCTTAACAAAAAATACTTGCTGATTGTTCAAAAGTTGCCTCCCGGAAACAACTGAGGCAATAATGAATGTTTTACTTTCTATAATATTTCTTTTTTATGAATGATGAACACCATCTTTTTTCAGTAGATATAATAATAGAACATAACATGTTGCTTTTAAGAGTACAGTAATATTTTAAAGCACAATGCAGTTTTTTTCGCAGATAAAACAATCGAGAAACATTTCTTGATACTTACCTTAAAAAATCAGCTTTAAAGTTGTGGGGCACAACTTTAAAGCTGGTTTTTCAACAGCTTGTAGCACGTGATGTTTATAATAATAATTGACAATCGCATTTTAGCAAATTAAAATTTGATAAATTTTTAAGTTATGCGAAAGACAGTCCGCAATAACTATGAGCTTTTTTTCTTCATATTTTGAAATATGATGAGGGGAGAAAGTTAAGAGGCCCAAAAAATGATCCATCAAAACTAAAACTTGATAAAAATATTACCTGGGAGATGAATGTGAATCCAATGTAAACCGTTCTGAGTATTGAAAAAAATGAAGGATCTAAGACGATTAATAAATTTTTTTTATCTTTTACATACAATATTTTGATTAATTACACTTTGTCAGAGTATTACAATATAGTATTTAAATTTTTTTTTATTTTTTAAAGTTATTGAGGTTTTTGTATTGTATTTCTTTTTTCTTTTTAAAATCTTCAAATTAAACTATAATAAGAACTTGTAAATATGGCAGAATACTAACAATATTTTCATTTTAATGATGTTTTATCAAGCTAAGATTCACTAATTTTTGAGTTGCCTTAAATTATTTGAATGGTATAATGAGTGCTTTCCAATTAGTGTACTGTGAGAAATAACCCTTTTCCTGATAAGGCTCTTTTGCTGCTATTAAATCTTCATTTTTAAATATGAGAAATTAAAACAATCAACTCCTAAATTACAGAATCCACTTTCAACTTTATTCAATGAAGCAAACTCACCATATCCAGTACTGAACTGATTTTCAAACTAAACTATTTTTGCTGGTCTAGGGTATTGGCATGATTATGTCTGCGTAACTATATTAAGTAACCAACTTAATGATCTATAAAATCAAATATCGAGTGGCTGCATTTTATAAACGCTTTTAATACAATTTTTATATTCTTTACAAGGCTTCTATGACCAATTAATAATAGAAAAGTAAAAATAATTTAAAGATATTGCGAAATTCTTTTTTTAACATACACATTTTAAAGCTTTTTGCTAATTTTCACATAAGTTTTAAATAAATTGACTTAAATAGATTCGATTTCAGTTCCATGACAATTTTAAGAGTCTTTTGAATCCTAGAATGTCTGTCCCTAAATTGAAGCATATCATTTCTGAATCGTCTTAATTTAACTACTTTATTAACGGTTTATCTTCACTCTTCTTCACTCTGGCTGCAGGGCATACTTTGCATAACAGACTCAGGGTGAGCATACCATAGTGATTTTTTAAAAGTGGGTAAAAAAATACCAATTATTTCCGAAGCTTGAGCTTTTTGTAACTGCATCTGATTATGCAAGTTGATTGGTCCTTCAAACCAGTCACAGATAAACACACCTACTATATACTCAAAAATCAATCATAAGTTATTTAAATTTTTACTTTTTATTCCATGTTTAGAGAATCAGATTCTGCAAAGTTGTATGGTAGCATTTAACCATTTACTGACTACTTTAGTAATTTTATCTACTTTGTAAATAGAATGTTAGGATCTTAAACAGATTATCCATTCTTTGGATATTCAAAGCCACTCTAGGAGGTGCAACTACTAACAGGACAAAATGTCATGCAACATAAGCTGTATTTGCAAGAAAATGTAAGCAAGCTATACCATATATCATTTCTCAAACAATAGTACAATGAAATATTTTAATAATTTTACAGAAACTTCCCAGAGTTTCATTTTGAATGATTAACAAGTACTGGGCTCTGGTAGAACTAATGTTATCACAAGACACCAGGGTAATGTAACTAGATTGATTGAGTTAAAATCATTGATGTCTCTGCAATTGGTAATTTTTATGTTAATTACAAATGAGCTTCCACTACACCATTTTTTTGAGGAGTTAAATGGATTAACATTTCATCCTAGACGCTATTTAGGCTCTATTGGAAAGTCCCTTAAAATGTACGAGATCTTGGAGAATTTTGATTTTCAAGCTATGTCCTATATTATAGAAAATCAAAAGGTGGACAAAAAAACGCTCAGTATAGACCAGTTTTACCTTTACCTACAAGCTGTACTATTGGGCACTTGTTCTTTCAATCTGGAGAAGAGCAACCCTGGAAAACTGGATTATAATAGTTTCTTCATTACTGCCAACAGTATCCTTAGATTATATGATTCTTCTAGCAATCCCTGTTCAAATTTAGTAATAATAGTGACATTCCTTATGCGTGCTTATTCCCTTATATGGTTTATTTTGAAGAAGCAGTCTTCTACCCTTCATGGCAGCAAGTATCAGCGCAGCACATTAACCAAATTTACCAGCTGAATTACGTATTGTAGTAGACAAAGTTATTCAAACAAATGGATTCATTGGTCATCAAGAAACTACCCTTCTGCCGATTTTCTCAGATGAGCAGCCACATATCTAAAAACAAGTGTGCAGCAGTTAAAAGTTTCTACTCTCAATTTTATGGAAAAAATACGGGGGAGTTAATTGATTAGAATAATTCACAGCAAAGAAGGCCACCACTGACAATGCAGCTTACTGATGAGCAACTTGAAAAGACAAAAGAGCATCACATACAGCTAATTAATCTTTAAAGAAAATTACATTGCCACACGCAAGCCGTAGAACATTGTGCATAGATAGTGCAGAGCTCTCTACTAGTGTTTTTGGCGAAATTAAGAGTTGATATGGTTTATCTGCAATCTTGGAAGCATATGCCAATACTTAATACCGAGGCACATTATAACACTAATTAAAACAACTTTTTCTATGAGTGTTGATATTATGACGTAAATGCACTTGTCCAATTCTAACGCTCCTTAAAAGAAATCTGTTTATAGACTATTAATGATGTATTTAAATGGAAGGATATAAGAAACCATTATTTGGAATAAAAAATTTCAGTTCAGGAAAACTCTGAGAATTTATGTTTAATTTAGCCGAAAATTGCTCCAGGGGGAAATTTACAAATTTGCTCATCTTAGTCTCATTTTTTTAGTTTTATTAAAATTAATTTAGAAATTTGAGAGAATAATGAGTTTCAAAAAAAATATTAATTTCACTCTACCCTAAGGACCATTAAGGAATTTAAAAAAAACTTGTTAGCCCTAGTTCCGCAGCGTGTAGGTCACATAAAATCCATTTGTGTTTTATACTCAGTATTTTTTCTATCCACAGTATCACTCCTCCTAGCCATCTGGTATTTATATTGGTACTATTACAGTCAGCATGTTGAAATGTGAAATTTATGCTTCTTTCTTTAAGTAATTTCATAAAATGACCTGAAAATATATCTGCAGGTTTTTTTAAATTTTAAAGCATTCATATTAGCATTTAAATTTTAATGTGAAGGTTGCTGGTTATTTTAAAATCGCATAAAATTTTGCATAAAATTTTGCTATTATTTTTTAAAAACAGCAAAACTTTATGCTTAAGAAACACCTTGGCACTCTCGGGTGTAAACTTTATTAAAGAAATCTAAATTATAATACATCACAATCTCGTAAAAAATGTTTTGGAAATTGACCATAGGCCGATTAATTTTTTACAAGGTTTTTTAAAAAAATATGCATAAATAAGGATATAAGTAAAGAAATATTTTACGTCCTTGACAAAATAAGAAAACTTTCAAAGGAAGATCAAGGAGTTTGTTGAGCTCAGTGAAGCATTTCGATATCTTGGAAACACGCTTCTCTGCCGCTAAAAAGCAACTAAAAAACAATGTTTCTTTAAAATATGAAATGTTCTGAATTTGAGATTTTCTCCAAAAGTAGGAATATTTAAAAGTTGTTTGCATCCTAAAAACATTATAAACCGTTTTACTAAAGTTCAAAATAAACGTCTTAATATTTGATCTTCCTTTAAATTATTTCAATTGTCAAAGTTATATATTATGTGCTTTTTTTATAGATATAGTGATTTTACCTGGAACAATTGACTTAAATAAGTCAAATAATATTATAACGTTGCAAACCATTCATGCGAACTATGTTATTTCGTTTAAAGTGAACTATGACTTTAACACTACCCTACCTTTCTACAACCTCATTGATTTCATTTCCAAAGACGGAAAGAGGGCGTTTATATTACGGGTTACATCAAACCCAGAAAGTAATATCAGTTTAACAAAAGATGGTCTTAACTTTTGGATTGGGATTTATTCAACGGATGATCAATTGATAAAGGTATCTCGCCTATACATTGGCAATTTCCTTTACAATTGCTCTATAAGCTTAAATGGGAAAACCGTTTCTTCTGTAATTGATAATACTTCAAGAACATTTGAGGATGTTACTGTATATGCTTCTAACCAAATGAGAAGATCCGTCACTGGTTTTATAAGAAGCATAAATATAACTAGCAAAGGAAAAGGTTGGTGCTAAATTTTTCGCTCATTTAAACGGTCCTAATTAAATATTTGGTTATTATGAGTAGTGCTATTTTACTTCTATATTGAGCATGTTTTAATTAGCTGTGCTCTATTGGGATAGTTATAAATAAGCAATTGGTTTTTTGACAAATCAATAGCCAATATAGTGATGCGCAAAGTCTTTATTTCCGATATTTCATCTATTATTCTGTGTATAAAATTTGTCACGGGGATTCGATAAATAAAATTAGGTTTTTAAATTTAAGGAGGGTTTGTCAGAACTTTGAAGAAAATCCTCTTATAACATAGCCTTCCAACTTTAACTATTGTTTTTTTATTAGTAATGGTGTCAAAAGGTTTTGAAGCGGATTATAATTTCATTAACTGGAATGTAATTTGCTCGACAATATAATATAAAGTCCAACGTCTCCAATAGATTTGTTGTACACTATTTACTATTCATAAATCCATGCTCCTCGTTGCAAATGAGTTTCTTATTATGCAGATATTTTTCTAAACATGAACTAAATATGCATTCTAATATTTTACATGGAATAGATGTGAGTGATACTGGTCTATAATTTTCTGGTTCAATTTTATCATCTTTCTTAAACAAAAGTGTGATATTGGAAGATCCTCACTGTCTTGGCGTGCAACTACTTGCTAAAAATGTTCTAAATATTATTGTTAAGGGATGAGCAATTAAACGCATGTAGTTTTTTAATACAGCAGGGTTTACTAAATCAGCTGCACCTGTTTTTTTAATATATAATAACGCTTAATTTTTTTGTTACTTCTTCAAAACTTTCCGTAGGATGATTAAGTGAAGAGTCAATAAAAGGGTCGCATTCAAGTAATGAACCATTACCTTCAATAACCAACTTATCCTGAAACTTTTTGTTCAATTATTCAGGCATTTCATTAATATAGTTTATTATATACAAATCTTGATGAAATTCAATTTCTTTTATAAAAAAGGTAAATGTTAAAACAAAATGTCATTTGCTCTTCCATAACTGGATTAGAAGCCATACGCTACACACTCTATTCAATGGATATGAATAATTGATCGGGCACATTTATTTATTTAGAGTGCATTTTATTTCATTAGAGGTCTAATAAAAAATTTAAAATGTTCAAATGTCTACATGCTATCAAAACTTGTATCGAAAACTTGTCACACAGAGTTTTATAAAACTAATGTTCAATTGCAATATCATTCGTAATAATTTCCACATCTCCGCCTTAAACATTTAATCTATGGAAACTGATATTTCTAATAATTAATAGATCTTTAAATCCCATTTCGTTTTCTTAACTTGGAGCTCTCTTAAATACCAATCCAATATCAAGCATGTCAACAAAACCATCTACTCTATATATACATTCAATAAAGTACTTATCAGACCAAATACAAAAACAGTCCATAATTGCTCGAGCTTGCTCTTACTGAAATATGAATCATTAGGCTCAAAGATTTAATTCTCGTACCAGTATAAATGGGAACTCCACCTCCTCTTCTCCAGATCTATCACTTCATCAGACCTATCGCTTCTATATATATCATATCCATTCAACGAAACAATTGACGTTTCTTTAAACCAAGTTTCAGTGACCTTTACAATCTTCGGCTTCAAATTACTTTACAGTTTAAATTCGTCCATTTTATTTTCAATCAAAGTAGTATTAAAATATAAACCATGTAATGCGCTTACTTAACTCATTCTATTTGTTTTGTGTTGACACTAAGTTACTACGTATTACACCTCGAAATGCTGAACCTATTGCAAATTTACTATTTAATTCATTTCTTTGTCTTTTCAGCTCATAGTTTAACATTCTTTCAGCCTCAGTCATATCAAGACTTATATACATCTTTTCTAAGTAGTTCAAGTTTCTCAAAGGCATTAATGTCAATAAAAACAGGATTCTCAAAGAAGAATCTTTCAAATCAAACAAAATAGGATACGGTTTATCAGCTTTGTTTGATCTTAATCTTCTAATATATGTAGATTTGATATTTTTTAAACTGCGCTAAATAAAAAATCAACTTCTTTAAATCCTCAGCTGTTTTCAGTAAGAGCTCCTTTGCTTGATTCATTATTCGCTTTTTACTTTTATTTTGCTCATTAAAAATAGCATTGACCACTACTAATTATTTTTGAGGTTTTTTTTTATTTTCCTCAACAACTATGACTCAACATTCAAAAATCGAGTTTTTATCATCACACTAAGATTCCGCAAACTGACTTTCCAATTCTTGAATTCCTTTTTCTTGATCTTCTTTAAATATTTCCTAATCTTTAATTTTCTTAACTATTTTTTTACCTTTGTTTAAAGAAATCCAGCTTATACTCCTTTGTAGGCGGCATTATCTTAAGGTGTTTCACCACTAAAAAAACAAAATTCCCCAAATTTCATAGTTTTAGATTGAAAAGTGTATCAGAGCATAACTTAAAAAAATAAAAAACGATAAAAGTTTCATTTTACAGCTATTTATTCCTGAAACTGTGAAAATATGTCAAAAAGTTTGCAAAATCAGTCAATTTTGAAAGAAATTTTGAAAAACGATAATTCGGAAACCACAAAAATTTGACAAAACGTTTCATGCACATAAAATGAAGGGCCTGTACCAAAATCAACGCTACGTTCCTAGTAAAAGTTGTAGTTTTTGATTTTTTTGGTAAAATTTGGAGGGTTGGCTAATGAAATCAAATCGAAAAATGTCAATAGTTTGTTAAGCACTTTGTGTTTTGCATCACTTTTGCTACAGGCCCTCCATAATTATATGTAGAACATGTCCTGAAAATGATAAGCTATAGCGATTAAAAATTTATTATTTTTCAAAAATTATAAACTGCGCAAAAAAAAATGAATGCTGAAAAACAGCAATGAATAATTTATAACTAAAAAAAATATCAAAAACATCCAGATAAGTAAGGTTTATAAGTTTCCAGTTGTTGTTTTTCATCTTGCCAACCCTTATTAATGGCTTTTAAATGCATTCTTCTACTTTTTTTTTCTAAAGTGTCTTTTTAGTTCATACTGTTAAGGCGTTTTTGATCCCTACAAAATGAGGACACTGCAGATTTCCCACCATTCTCAAGGTCCTATTAAGCTAATGCGTAACTAACCAAATTTGACAAAAAAACTAATGCTGAGGCCAAATGAAAAGGCAATCATAAACCTAAGTTTGTGTTGCTAGGGGCCGTTGCTATGGTCAAGTTGTCTGATAAGGTCTAAGTAAAGTAGAATACCTCAAAAAATACTCAAGACATGTTTAAACAGACTCCAGAAACGTTTACAGCTGTGTTGAATTACTGTAAATCAAAAAAAAATCTTAAAAACTTAAATAAAAAATCTTTAATAAAAATATAGATTTTCTTAGTGGTGAACCACATTAAGCAATTATTGTCAGTTATTTTTTGATAAGCTTAATTTTAATATACTAAATTGTAGTATGTGCTTTTTCTTCAGCAAACTTTTTCACTTCAAAAATCTTATGCTTTTCAATTAAAACAACGCAAATTTACTTTTGATATTTTTTTTTCCCGTTTAAAAAGTACGTCAGGCATTTTCAAAGACATTACATTTAATTGTTTTTAATTATTTCATTAACATTTTAACTAGTTGATCAGGTTAATGAATAAGACCCGGCTTTAAGCTATTTTTATTTATTTAATAAGTAGATTACAAAAAGATCTGCACGGAGTTTAAAGGTCTTTACTGAAGATCTGTACGATTTTAAAGATATGTTCGGAAGATTTACAGTTATTAGTTGAGAAATACAGAATGTTATATCTAAATATCTTCGCAAAATTTTATTCTGACCATTAAATTTTAGGTAACAAAGTAAGCTTGTTTTGGAAAACAATTTATAGTTCAACTATAATCTTACGGCAGTTCCGTTATGGAATTATTGTGGGCATGCGCATTAGCAAATATTTTTTCGGGTTGATTTTAAATAAAGCGTGCATAACGCAAAAAAAAAATTTAAAAGCCTTGCCCCAATAGCTTAATTTAATATATCTTTTTATAACAATAGCATGTTAAAATTTCTTTTTTTTAATAAGTGTTTATTATAACTAGCTTTCAAGAGAGAAAAATATTTAACAAAAGAATTTGTCAAACTTTTACAAGATCTAGAACTTTGCCTATTTTTTTGGTAAAAAGTTTAAGGAAGAGAGTAATTCTTCATAAATAAGTACTTTAATAAATTTTTTGAGAAAATCTTGAGTGTTTAATAGAAAGAGTTAAGGTATTTTAAGAGTTTGTCAAAGGTATTTAAGGTATTGTCAAAGGTATTTAAGGTATATAAAAAAAAATCATAAGGTATTTAAAGAGTTTGTCAATTTTGAAGAACCGGTTATTTTTTTTCTATATATATCTTTAGAATTTTTTGCCTTAAAAAAAAATACGTTTTTTCCCTAAAACTTCAACTTTCTTATAGATACTGAACAAGATGTTAAGTAAAACGTAAAGAATAAAAACTGAAATATGATGAATTAGAAAAATAAAATATTCGTTACTGTTCTAATACCAACCATTTAAATTCAAAATATAAACTATATTTATTTATTTTATTTGAAAATATACAATATATAATATATATTACATATTACTCTTATATATTGTTATTATATTAAGTTCTTACAAAAAACATTGAAATTAAGTTGAAATGTTATATTCTGTTTACACAATTCATCTGAAAAACTTCACAATGCCTTTCTTTTTTTAATGGTTGGTCTGATTTTTAATGCCTCTGGGGAGTTTTCGATATAATGTTCAGACAGAATACTTTTTAGTCGCTGCGCTCCTTTCATATGGCAAAAGGTGCTGTTCATACTACTAAAATCAGCATGCATGCTTTCTATACCTTGCTCTCCATAAATATCGAGACCCAAACCCCAATTTCTTATAAAATCAACACAATGACTCTCCAACAAATGCATTTTTGGCGTAATGGACTCGTTAGGCCATGTTTTACGAAAGTAACTCATTAATTCTTCAATGGCTCTTTCTAATTCCAAAAAAGTAAAATAAATAAAAGAACGCAGAAAACAAAGAAAAGAATAATTACGATAATTCTTACAAGAGTAATTTTAATGAGAGAAAATTTTTATAAGAGGACTGTAATGCAAGACAATAAATTTATAAAAAATGTCATTTCACCTAATTCTGAAAATGGATTCTTATTAATGATTTCACTTGAATTCATAAAGTTGTAGCATGTTGCATATTTGCAAAACAAAACAATAAACTTTTCACTCAAGACCATTGCTTCATTATGAACATCTGTACCAATAAATCCAAGATTGCTTACTATCTTAGGTATTGAATTGCACAGAATTAGGACACTGTTTATCTAATGAAAAAAGATTTTAGGGCACATTTACAACATTAATGTTTAAAAACCTTTATGTATTTATGAATTAATGTATTTGAAAAGATGTTTATACAATTTATCTTTAAAAGTATGCAGAAATATAAAAACCTGCAACATTTTATGAACATGGTTCCCAATAAAACATTTTCCATGATAAGCTTGTCTTTGAACATTAAGACCAC
>QPEY01000585.1:52389-63975 GCA_014706445.1 Hydra viridissima
AAAATCCTTTTTCTTTTTACTGCTCGTTTTGTTCTTGCTTTAACTCTATCTACTTTTACCATGTTAAAAAACTTTTAAAAAATTTATTTCTCTTGCGATAAAAATTGAGCTGAAACTAAACTTGAAAACTAATTTTTCTTACTAATAGTTTTATAAATCTAACAAGAAGCTCTTTAAATCTAACAAGAACCCAAATAAGATTTTTAGTTGCGAATTTTATCTAAGTTTTCATTGCATACGAAGTCATTTATTGTGGTGTACTACAAGACGTAAATTTACATTTTTTGAAAACAGGCATTGTTGCTACTTGAAAAATGCAAAGTTTTAATACTTAGAGTAATTTTTAGACATAGCCACTACGATTTTTGAAATCCTCATATACTAATGTATCTAAAACAGTTAAAAAATTTTTTTGAATTTTTGAAATTTTTTGGGGGTGTATCCCCCTTAAATGGTGCATTACAAACCACCCAATCATCTCCAGACCAAGATTTAGCTACTTTTCTTTGCTTTTTGTTTGATGCACACTTTATCTTTTGATTTGAGCCATCTAAAACAAATTTGGAAATATTTTGTTTTAAAAACCTTTCTTTATTCACAATTTCATTTGGTTCAATTTAAAGTTTGAATTTAAGTTATTTTACCTTGCAAGTATCTTTATATTAGAATATGAGATTCATTTCTTCTGCACTTATAACTGATAGGGCAATGTCTGACATTTTCAATATTTTAATTTTATCTTTTTGTCCAAATGAATTCAAAATAGCAGAAGTTACCTGAAGTTGCGATGTACTGGGCAAACCAGAGGTCACATTTAAAGAATTTATAACAGCTGAATGTCTTTTCTTAATTTTCCTCATACTAACATCAGAGCTGTCTTTATATGCCTTTGAGTTGGAAGTAAAGTGCAAAGGCTAGAAAGTAAGAATTGAAATCAAATTCTAACAATTACAACAAAACAATATTTTTTTTTTCTGCCATAATACTTAAAATGCACCTACCCTCCTCCAGAAGGAAAGTCAAAAGAGTTTGATTCAGAGTTAACTAGCTTTTGCTTTATAACATGCGATGCAGCATCTTCTACAATCCGTGGTATATCATCATTTTCTTTTAATAAAAATACATCAGCAAGAGTTGTATCAAGACCATTTGTAGTTTTTTTTGCATATCTGAGTCTGTAATAACATATCACAACTACAATTTTCTTCCTGTAATTTTTTAAGCTCATTTTCTTTAACTGTATATTTTAATTTGCATCCCTTATTGCAACCTAAAAGAATGTATTCTATCATTTGTATTACATTAACCCTTTCGATACCACCCTTGGACAAAGACGTCTAATCAAAATCTAATGCTGTGTTTTTAAATACTCCTAGATATTAAGTTATGAAAACATCATTACATAATTACTACCTCCTCCCATTGTCAAAGAAATAGGGGCGGGACTTACATGTCCCGACAGCATTTCACGGTAAAAATTGATCGCATTTAAAAGTTAGAGTTTTGAAAAAACAAAATAACTGTTTTGTTATAAAGTCAATCCCTTTTTTTTATGCAAGGTAAGCAATTATGGATTAGGTAACTGAGGAATCCAGGTATCACCCTGCACCATATATTTTAGCTACCCCCCTCTTCTAGCCCCACCGCCATTTATTCATCCATAATCACAACCTGGGTTATCAAAAAAATTGAAAACAATTAATATAGAGACATGCACTGATTTTATTTATAACAAAGGTAAGCAGCCAATATCACAATAAACATAACAAAATAAAAACAGGGTATAAAGAAACAATGTCAAAGGTTGTGATATTCAAGAAAACAATTTCTTTGTCTTTGAAAGCAAAGGAACACTTTGCAGGTTTCACAATATCTATAGGGTCTTGATTCCTGCTTTTTTTTAGAACAAACTTCGCATCGTGCCCTTTTATCTCCAAATAAAGGCCAATAAACACCTCTATTTACTAATCGAACAGAGTCTAGAGAAGAAAATTTATCTTTTTTTCTTTTTTTAGACGATTCAGATAAGCTCAGAGGCCGACAAACTTTAGTAGGACGACCAAGAGTTAAAAGCCCTAATGTAACATTTCGACGAAACAACAAGCTTGTGATTTTTGAATTTGTTACTTTAGAGTATGTAATATATGCATTAGTTATTGTTCGATCTATGAGCCCAAAAAACAGCCTATGCCACCATTTAATATTTTTTCTATCTATACCATAAATGGAATAATAGAAATCGGTTTTGTCAACTCCTCCCATGTTTTTATTGTAATCATTTATAGCTTTTGGACATTTAAACATTTTTATAGAACCGTCTCATTTTTATAAAAACAACTTTTAAATGATTTAGATATATATATATGATTTAGAATATAAACTTCTATATCTTTAAATAAGGCTGTAGATTTTGGTAACAAACTACAACAATTCAGCAACACTTAAACGCAGCAAATAGCACAATCTAAAATGATTTTAGATAACAGATAATAAGTTCGTATGATATAAATGCTTTTTCATTGGCTGTAAGAATAATAGACAAGATAGACCGCTTACATTTTAATGACCAGAAAACTGTACTTTAGCTTGAAAATTAAAGTTTATCTTTCGGGACCCCTATGTCCCGTCGGTATCGAAAGGGTTAACAGAATTTAAAATTGTATTTAATGGAATACATTGTTTACAAATAAAGCATTTTGCTTCTGCTTCCAACTTTCCCTCAATATCATTAAACAAACACACTGAGCAAAACGAATGTTGACACTCTTTTAGCATTAGTAGCTCGTACATAATATTGTTGCACAACTTGCATATACATAACTTTAAATATGGATTTGATACAGGATCAATATCAATTACATTTAAACGCAACGTTGGTTTTGGTATATTACCAATTAAGCCATTTATGATTGGCCTGGTCCATCTTTTTTGATTTTTTAACTTTCCTCCCAGAAATTTTGGGGAAACAAAAACATTTTTCTGTGCATGGAATTGCCA
This sequence comes from Hydra viridissima, assembly GCA_014706445.1. Lineage (NCBI taxonomy): Eukaryota > Metazoa > Cnidaria > Hydrozoa > Anthoathecata > Hydridae > Hydra > Hydra viridissima. The sequence continues at coordinate 55,387 of QPEY01000585.1, forward strand.
ACTGATTGCTTTAACACTGTTGCTTGAGCCTTTTTCAATGTTCCTTAAAATGGTATAGCATCTCCTACACATTTTTTGTGGGTGAACCTTTTTATTGTCAATGCTGGTGTTTAAATAAAATGAATTCTCAATTCTTTCAGAATATTTATTTACATCAACTGAGTCTTTAATTATATCTTCTCCACAAATTCGACAAATAAGATTTAACTTGGTTGAATGGTCCATGTTTACAATATATCTAAATATACCATTTATGTAAGACGAAAAAAAAAAGTGCAAAAAAAAAAAAACCGGTCTTTAGAATTAACTTTAAAAAAAGGAGAATAACACGAAGAAAAAAAATAATCTTAGTTTCAGCTACAGAAAATTCGTTTCATTATAATATAGCTGATTAAAAAACTGATTTTTTCAAGAAAAAATTTTACCTTTTGATTTAATAGTTTTTATTGAAAATCTTAATTGCATCAATAAAACTTATAATACAAGATTGTATATGTCAAATCTGAAACAAATCGCTACGGTTTAGAAGAAATTTGAAATATCAAACATAAAAAAATCCAAGTTAGAATAGTTGAGCTTCAAAAAAAATAATAAAAAAAAACAAGATTTTTTTTTCATTTTTAGCAGTTGTTGATTGCGCATGCTCAGAATAAAGTTCCAAAAAGTATCAATTTGAAACTGCCGTGATCTACCAGCAAAATTAGATAATAGCCACAAATAGACACATGTAAAATAAGTTAAAACCATCCATTCATAAGCGGACATTAGTTCAGTATACTTATTATACTCAGTGAATTAATTATACTTATATCACTTCCCATGGTATAATTGTCCCATGAGCTTTGATTTTTACAGTAAGTAAGCAAGTTCATCGGGAGAAATACAAATGAGAACTAAAAAACGAACATTGATTTTAGATTCGGAGTCCTTCTAAAACTCGATGTTTTTAAAAATGGATATTTAACAAAAACTAACTTTGTAATATTAAATTGAATTTTTGATGATAAATATACTTATTAGTTTAACTGCTAATGTTATTTTTTCTTCAAAGTCTAACTATTATTACAACCTGCCTGTAATTTTCCTTTTTTAAATTCAGATCTTGGTGTTTTGGTTCGAGACGTTTACTTAAATATTAGCCATTCTCAATCTTCATTTTCTGCATTGGAAAAAGATTCTAAGTATCCTCAATATCCCGATGGCTACCACTTTATTGATGAATTTCATGCACCTCGAAATTTCGATAAGAATTATTATCAGAGAATAAGAGGATGGTTTCAAGTAGCACGTGATGGGAATTATACTTTTTATATTTCTTGTGATGACTTTTGTGATTTGTATTTAAGTGGAGGCATTGATCCTGGCAACAAAACTAAAATTATTAGTCAGAAAAAATGGATAGTATATCTGAATTGGAGCAGGTAAGATATATGATATAAAAACCATTTTATACTTAGCTTAAGACATTTCGTAAAGTTAGAATTATTTTGTTTTATTTCCTACTTTTCACGCTTAGAGAAAATTAGTTATTCATTTTATCTAGTGATGATTACTTGTAAAATACACTTTTTTTTTATTTTTTTTATTTTTTTAAATAATTTGTTAAAATATATATATATAAATTAATGCATAAGATATCATTTCTTTAAAATTAAAGCTAAACTTTTAAACCATTGTTATTTTCAGAAGAAAACCAAAAACTTTCTCCCAATGTTTAAAATAGGAGATGAAACAAAATATTTCTTACCTTGCGATTTATAACCCAGTAGTCCTGTATTTTATAACCAAGTAGTCCTGCACCTTTTGTAGGGATAAGCTTTTACTAGCTATTTAAGTCTTTTCGGATAACTAATTCAAACTCTGCATATGCGTCCAGTCAGTGGAAGGATTTTATTTATGCAAAGTAATCAATTTATGATATCACTTGATGCACTCCTGAAGCACATCAAAGATACCACTTCTCCACTTAATTTTTCTTCTACACAATCTATAGTTTTCTCGCAGGAAGCACAACGTTTCAATTTTAAAATCTTTCTCTTACTCATTTAAAAAACTGTCGGTACAAAACCTTTGCGTTCCATTTATATAGGTACGCGTGCAAAATTTTTAAACTATTCAAATATTTAATTATTATACATCATTGTAAAAAGCTTTAAATCAGTATTACGATGGTGAAAATTTCATAAAAAACTAATGATTCTACTAAAAGTTATGCCCATTTAAGTGACAAAAATTCATTATAAGGAATGCTTAAGAAAACTGCAACCAACTTAAAAAATTTGCGTTCGGCTTATAGTGGTTTTATAATAGAACTTCATTGTTTAGTTTTTAACGCATTACTTTGCCTCGGTTATATTTTTATTCAACTAATAACAGAATATGGTTTTTTTTGTGTGTGTTTGTGTATAAATCATGTTTTGAATACTTTAAAAAAATCACCAATATTTTAAATAAAGTTTCATTTTTCAAAAAAACAATTTTTAATGAATAAAAGAGTAATATACAAAATGCTCATTATCGTAAATCCCCCCCGTACCTAATTTATTAAAATGCTCATTATCGTAAATCCCCCACGTACCTAATTTATACTTTACAAATCACCTCAAATATGCTCATAAAAAAAACCACTTATACTATGTTTATATTTTCTCAAGGAAATTAGGTCGGTCAAACCTCTCCGCAAATAGTTTCTCCCACGCAATTCAATTACATAGTTGTTTGCATGACAAGATGTCATTGATCACGGTTTATCTCTTTTTCTGTTAAAATCTTATTAAAAAAATTCCGATCAGCTACTTTTTAATGCCAAATATTTTCAAGATTAAATATGTCGATTGCTTTAAAATTACATAGCTAAAACAAATTTGGATTCTTAGTAAGAGTTTGAAGTAGGGGGACAAAATCATAATCTAGGTCAGAACTATTTGCTTGAGCAATTAGTTTATCAGTAGTGTGATGATCTTGGAAAGAAACATTCTTTTGGTTATTGCCTGAACACACAAAATTAACCAATCATGAAATATAGTTTCCTTCATAACCAAGATTGCTCAAATTTAGATTTAACCGCGTTTTTAGATGACAAAATTTGAGCAAATGTTCCCAGTGTTTCAGAAGGTAAGATTATTTAAATGCATACTGGTATTTAAATGTTATCTTAAACGTGGAAAGCAAACAAACTTTCAGTTTGTGTGCAAAAGATTAATTTTGGTCAAATTTGTATTTAATCAAAGTAAGTCTTGAGGAAAATGTATACCAACTTTGTCATTAGTCATAATTAATTATGTTTTTTCACGAGTCCAGTAAATTTTGCTTTTTCAATAAGAGTTATTAGGTTGATAAATGTTTTTGCAAACCTCAGCAAAGAGAATATTTGTCAAATCTTTCAATTTCTACATTTAAAGATTATAAGAAAAAAAGGACTAGGAGATCTCAAAGGTAACAAGATATAAAAGGCTACTAAAATTTGATGTTAGAGATGGTAAATGATGGGATTAAGAGTAAGCTAGAAATGTTTGCAATGCTGTTAGAAATGCTAGCAAATTAGCCTGATGATGGGTTTTGACTGGCATTTGTAGCTGGATTGCCAGAAGCACCGTCTGAGATTTGAAAAATTTATATGAGAAAAAGATGGTTTTGCCAATTGCATATAGTCGCTTCATTTATCGTATTTTGCCTTATTTTCTTGCTTCAACTAGCTTTGATGCATTTAGTTATTTGAAGTTGTGCAATAGGGTTCGTAGGTTAGAAGAATCAGATAAGTAAGGGTGTGGGGATATCTACTAGTTCAGTGTAATGGTTGCACTATAATTTGATCGCGACATTTCTTTTTATATTCTAATAATAGCAATCTTTTTTTTTTTGAAAATGTTACCATTAATTATATATTCTCAACTTTAAAATATAACTAAAAAATTCTACAAACTCATTCTTTTTCTCAAATGGTTCTTTATCTGGACGTTTCAAAGAATAAATCTCCAAACTCCTGAGAATTAACTTTTTTTAAGTAACATAGGTCCTCAATTTGTGGAAACAATAAACATGCTCAATCTTTTTTTTCGGGGAATTTTCTCTGTTGTTATTTAACATATAAGTTTCTTAAGGTTATAGGAAAATTTTTGTTATAATATTTATGTTTTTAGAATAATTGGATTTTCTCATTTTGTAATATCTCAACATGTTTAATCCCTTTCTTTTTTAACTATATTTTCTCTAAAGGCCTCTTGCTGTTGAGCGAGTAACGCTCGTTAAAACTTGTAAAAAGGCTGATGTTAAATCTTGAAATAATGATTGAGTAGTAAAAGTTACTGGATATTTTAGTAAAAAATGTATACACAAATTAAAACACTATAAATAAACGCTTCAATTTGAAGTTCTTACAGTATCAATATTAAATGATTACCATGGTGCGATAATGCAAAGAAATGGAAGGAGTTTTTGGTAAATGAGTTAATGGCAATAAATAGTTTTGGTGACTAAAAAAAATCTAGTCATAACAAATAATCCTAATCAATCTAAAAGGAAAACCTTTTTATTTGGTTTTCATATTATTCAAAAACATATTTCCATATTATTTAGTTTACACCAACTTGCAGTTTAACATATTTCATTTTATTAACTTTTATCACATGTTTTAAAACATTTTAAGAAAAATAGCACCAATTAGAGTTATATACTTTTATATTTTAATTTAGATCAGACCAAAAATCTGGGGAAATTTTTTTAAAAGCCAACAACAAGTACTATATTGAGGCTCTCATGTGTCAAGGTCCAGGCGTTGATTCGTTATCAGTTGCTTTCAAGCAAGCTAATGAAAGCTTAAGTTCTTTGAAACCTATATCAGCTAAATGGTTCAGTCAAATGAGAATTGGTAAATTTTATCTATCTTTTACATGTATTTAAACTATTTTTCCTTATTTTTGGTTATCTATACCCGTTATTACTTTGTTTGAAACAAAATTTTGATCACATGCAAAAAAATGAAATGAGAAATGACCAAAGAAAATTTAACATATCAATCATTTTTTTAAGATACTGACATGGATAATATACAACTTACTTGCGCTTAGTACATTTTCTTGCTGTCGGCAGATTTATAATATTTTTGGATGAGCAGCTCCTAAGAACTTACAACATTTGAAATTGTGGAAAAGTTAATTAAGATTTAGACTAATTACCTACTATTATGTAAATTATAAGTTAGAAACTTATGATGGCGGCATAATTTGTTAAAAAACTTTTTTTGAAACTAAACGAATCTGTTGAACAATGTTGTGAACAAGTAGGAGTCTTTTCGGAATGATCTGGTGAAACTGTTTTTATTTTTGATGATTACAGCTTCATGTAATCATCAATTTACGCCTCAACCTTGTGGATTAGGTTGAGGCCTATCATTCACAACCAATAAGCTATAAGCAGTTCGGCAGATAAATAAATCTGCGGAATATTGCTTCACGTATTTTTCCAAGTACGCTTTTTGGCAGTCTAGTTATGAGATAAATCTTAGAGTATATTTTATAACAAAATGTTTTACGTTTTTTGATAAATTGTATGATCAAGAATAGTCCTCTTTAGAGAAAATTTAATTCCCAGTGTCTAGAGAGCTGCCATATTAAACACTATTAAGTTTTTGAACTCCTCAAACAGCTCTCACTAAGGCTCAAAAAATGCAGAATACAATACAGTATTTCATTGTTTATTCTTTATTTGTGACCGGATTGAGCTGTTCTCTGAGTATCCAAATCTTTCTGAATATATAAACCGTACTATGGTTCAATGAAGTTATGGTGATGATGAAAATGACTCGTTTAAGAATTATAATTACAAGAAGATTGTTGATTTATTCTTGGTTTTTGCCAACGCATGGTGCTAATTGTTCCGTTTTAGGATTCGGTACTTCTCGAAGAAAGAAAGGTGTTTCACTTTTTAAGATACCATCCACCGATGATGATTTCAACAATGAATGGAGAAAAAAAACTTTTACACATTATAACTAAAGATAGAGTTATTGACGAAAGCCCAAAGACCCTAATAAAAAAAATATTTTTATTTGCGAAAAGCATTAGGAGGCTAACATGTTAATGGTAAATCCAAATAAAACTTCTCTCAAGCCTGGTACACTACCTAAATTAAATCTTCCAGTTAACAGCTTTTCATTGCTTTGTCCTTCTTCATGTTTATTTTTTCCCAAAACACTAGAACCAGCTTCTAATGTATCCCTAAAGAGATCAGCTTTTTCTTCTATATCAGATGAAGCAATTATTATTAAGTCAAATAAGTCTTTTAAGGAATTGGTTAAACGTATTAGCTTTCAAATACCTGACTGGGGCATAAATTCTAGTGAAAATTTTTTAAAATTGAGTAAGATAGATGATGTTCACACTGTTCCGAAATACGAAATTTATATTGATGATGGTGCCTCATTCACTATTTGTATATTTAAATGGCTTCTACCAGATAATCATGAAATATACTTGCATTTAAAAAGATCAATGTTTAATACAACTATTTCTAACCTTATTTCAGTTTTTACTAATAAGTGGTATGACCTGGTATTACAAATAAATTAGTTAGTCCCAATTGATATAAAATTGCAACACAAATCCTTGTTTTTTTTGTGAGAGGTATTGAAAATCATTTTGAATATAGTTTGACGAACTTTTCTACAACAAAAATCCAAGGTATTTAATTATTCCTCTAATTTTGAAAGGGTGTTAGTATTTTACAGCTTTCTGTAATCAATATTAAAGTAATTGCTACTAGAAGTAATGGTGCCTCATGTAATCGTAAATTTTTTACCATGCATTTTTATATAACAGAACGACATGATAAAACCAAAAACGTTAAATTTACCAAGTATTATTAATCAAGTATGCAGGGTAGGGAAAAAATGTTTCTAGAAAGAGAGGAGGCAGTCAAAAGCCTAAATTCAACACTCCTTGTAACTCGCTCAACTCAAGCGATTTTTCAATAATAAAAAGGCTACTCCTAAAAAAAAAGCAACAACAAAATTCAAAAGTAGCAAATTAAAAATTTAAAACGTATTCCAGATGATAAAGTAACCTAGAATCTGCTATGAATGATCGAACAGACTGAATAGTCACCCGTACAACGTTTTACAGCTCGCTCGAATTACCATATCCTACAGTTCAAACATAAAAGTTACAAATTTATAACTAATTCCTGTCACCGAAATATAGCCGATAAAATAATGAGATACTATGATGAAGCAAAATATAAACATATATTAATTGTTTCAGTTGCTATATCGTCTTCTGGAATCTACAATTGTTTTATTGTATTAAGCGAAATAACTGTTAAACAAAAAATTTATCTTGAAGAATGTTTTTTTAAATTGGTTAGCCCCATTTGTTAAAAAACATTATTGAAATTATCAGTATATATAAACCTGGCAGTTTCTAGTTATGCACTTATACATATATGCACTAACAATAAACATTTATATATAATTTTTACATTAAATGTTATACTGGTTTGAAATGGAATTTATTCCATATTAGTTGTCTGTTATATCCTGCAGTAGATTCAGAATTTTTTTAGCATTTCTTTCATCCAATCCACTTCTATAATATCCAGGCCAAATTATCCAATGATTACATAGCCGGGCAGTAATATCAGGTTCCATACCTAACACCCTTGAAATCTCTTCCACCATTTTCATCAATAAATGAAGTTTTGGTGGAGAAATTAAATTGTATACATGCATTTATTTAGCTTCATTAAGTAGATGCTTAACATTCTTGTAGAGCTCAGATCCATTTTCGGCAAAGTTTTCGTACAGCTTCTTTAGTTTATTGAAAGTTCTCAGTTCTTTTTGATTTGACTTCACACCATTATAATGTAAACAAGAAAATTTTTTCTCTATGTCCGGACAAGCCTAAAATTATTTCTAGCAGTTTAGGATCTTTTACTAAGTAGAACTTTATATCGTTGAGCTTTGTATTTATATTGCTGAAGGCCTAGCTAGAAATAATTTTTATTGTGGCTTCTTTCCACTATGTATACTAAATTGAGTACCACCAGTTGACAAACTTATAATTTAGCTCAAATGAATTGAGAGGACTTGTTAAACCGTTTTTAAACCTAAAACTTAACCTTTAAATTTTGACTTAAGATTGAATAAGTAAATTTATGTTAATAAAAACAATTTTTTTACAGTTCTTTTTTTCGAGATTAACAGTATTTTTAGTTCTAAACAGTACCTTCCTTATTACTTGAATGTCGAATTCCAACTCAAATTCTTTGAATAGAAATTAAAGAAAAACTTTTGATTATATTGTTTACAACTTTAGGTTCATTAATGTGCTCATTCAAAGCATTCTTGTATAAATGTTTTAAACTAATACAAATATTATGTAAATAGCTTTTAAATAAGTTTAATATATTTTTAAATAATTAAATAACAGCTTTACACAGATATCTTGAATAAAGTTTTGTTTTCAAAGTCAATTGATCTATGTAGAAAACTTAAATTATATATATATATATATATATATATATATATATATATATATATATATATATATATATATATATATATATATATATATATATATATATATATGTATGTAT